>CM068319.1:35461458-35556458 GCA_034766995.1 Acanthacorydalis orientalis
CTGAAACTTTAAATATAAAGAAATCAATCTTAAAAATACGAGCTACCTGATTCTTTTCATGTCATTTTCTATAACAAATTCAAACCCATAGATTAATTTAATTGTACTTCTTAAACTTTAATTCTTAATTAAATTTCATAAGTTATTTTTTCACGCGGCCCAAAAATGCAAAAAAAAAATCTGTGTCAAAAATGTGTAAAAATTAATCATTTTTGATTGTTACTTATATGTATTTCGTTAACGATACGGTACAATTTTTAAAGAACTATAGTACAAAATAAAGTTTAGATTTTTTATACTTTAGTACTCTGCGTTTGATGACATCACAATCGAAAAGCATATAAGACACAAGCAAGACTATCGATTATTGAACATTTTAGTTCAAAAATGTTGTAGTTTGTGGAACGAAAATTTCATTTGTGAAAGCGAATTTACATACAATGCTGACACTATATCTTTTTCTTAAATATCTGAGTCTCAAGAACTCACATCTAAGGAATATAAACCGAAGAAGTAGTCTTAAAACTGTAACTAATTCCAGAAAAACACGAATAACATCTCAAATGACTACCAAGACATGAATTTTAGAGATTTAATTATTTTTTCATTACAAATAAAATATTATTTTTTATAAGTAGATAATTTACTTAATATCATTTATTTAAAACAAAGAATCATATTTCGTTTTTATCACTTGATGAAATTTATATGGATATCAGAAACGACTATTTAGAAAATAAAATTAAACAGTTTCTGTTTTTCTTGCTTAATATATCTGTTTTCTTCTTGAAAACTTATTTTTAAGATATCAAAAACTATCTGAAAAATCAAAACGAGTACATATTCTAAAAATAATAAGATTACGGAAGAAATTATGAATAAGTGATTTCCATTCGTGTTGGATACGAATCTCATCGGATACGTTTCGTCCCATCGAGAACATTCTGTTAATTCACTTATGAATTCACTACGTTTACGAAGAAGTGGAATCGTATTAAACAGTATAAAAAGATCTTTTCCCATTAAGAAGATAAAAACAATCAGCACTATACTATCTCAACGAACGCACATAAGATGTATATATACAATGAAGGAAACGAGCTTGCAAAATAAAAAAAGTAGAGTCAAATTAATTAAACGAAATATAAAATAAGCCATCGTGACTGCGAACGAGTGAAACGAAAGATGCTGTACAACTTAAATGAATCAGAATAATTAGTATTCAAGAGCTCGATGCAAATGAGTCGAACGGCAGTAGCCCAAGCAAAGATGCAAATTTGCAATTAACAATGGAGTCAACTGTAGACGTAGTAAGCTAGTATGGTATATCTTGGTCAAAGATACACAAAACTCTTAATTCACGACGATTGTTCATTAGGCGGCTGTAGATATTTTACTGATTATCTGAAAATAGTTCACGATTAGTCTGTGTACTTTTTTTCTCACGCTACTTGCATGTGTTTTATGTACTAATAGTGTTTCGATTTTTGTTCTTGTAAATACTCGAAGATAACAATATGTATTTTATTTGTGATACATTTTACATCCCTTCCATTTTATAAATGTCTCGGTTATAAATTAAAATTATTAGGTTGGTGCAAAAACAATTACGGTTTTTACCTATCGAGTATTAAGAGGCATTTATCAGTTAAAAATTATATTTATTAATCAAAATAAAGACCATTGGCCTGCACACGTTTCACACACAAGTTTGTTTATTCCTACAAGATAAAATTCTGGAGTCCTTGAATTAACCAATTCATCAAAAGCGTTTTGAGATGATGCTTGATATTTGAAAACCTTTTTTTCGTAGGAAATTACCCAAATATTTTTTAAAAAAATGATAATCTGTCCGCGGCAGGTCCGGTGAATAAAGTGGGCGAGGCAAGGTTTTATAAACCAGTTCATTTAATTTTTTTAAAATCATTTGTGAGACGTGTGGTCAGGCATTGTCATGAAGAAGAATGGGCCTCTTCGATTGACTAATACTGGCCGCAAAGAATGCAACTTCTCGTGCATTTTTTCAATTTCCTGACAATATTTCTCTGCTATTATTATTTCACCAGGATTTAAGAAATTGTAGTGAATGATTCCACTTGTTAACCACCAAACAGTGACCATAATTTTTTTTTCAAGTTATTACAAATCCTATGACTTATAATCCCTTATACAGTTTTTTGAACTACGTTTTTAAAAGAATTTTCAATTGATTCTTTAGGATGTTTCATTATTTTCTCTCTGCGATTAGTTTCTTATATAATTGGAGAAAAAAAACTAATCACGTGCATATATATATATAATACTTTATTAACATTCCGAGTCATTGAACTATATGACTGTAGAGGTCGTTTTAAAAAGATCACAATTTTGAACTAATGAGCATTCTAGTAATAATCAAACATCGATCAATTAAGATCACTATACTGTTATATATAGACTAGAAAAAAATACATAATAATCATTGCATCACAGTAACGGTTACTAAACAAATTTTAATAAACGCAAACACACACACACACGCACGCACACACACACTGCGTGTATGGCTGTCGGCCTCTAACAATTTTAATTTTGAAGATCATTAATTCCGCATTCTACCGCTGCCTGTCGCTCGTGTCGGTGACGGTTCTGACAGTGCAGTTCTTGTTTTAACAAACCGTAGGTGTTCGGTTTGATGCCCGCCGCTGGAGTATTGTTGTGACAGAAAATTTAATGAATCTTCATTTAATAAATCATTCACACGTTGGCAACACTGACTTCTGGGTTAATGTGTTCGTTCCTTTTTTTATACGAATAATATACTGTGTAAAAATGTTTGTTTTCGAGCTATCGGTTTTTTCGCACAAATTAATTCCGTATTTTTTTTTAATTGAAACGTGATTTTGTTCTATATTCGATCACTTTTTTAACCCTTAGTGTTTTGATTAACACGTCAGATATTATTTAATACTTGGATAGTTTCAGATTAGTTCACATTCCAGTTCGGACATTTCAGTTAAATCTTTTATCACAAATGAATTCCTTTTTCATTCTAGATTTTCAGAGCGTCAAGGTATAGAAAAATTAGAATTTTAGACATTTTTCTACCCTGGTACTCTGAATATGATGGTATAGCCATTGAAATGCACATAAACAACAATCGAAAATTATCAATAATTTATTGAACGTTTTAGATCAAATTTTTTGTGGTTTTTAGAATGAAAAAAAGAATTAATTTGTGAAAATTTTGATTAGTTGTTAAGATACTATAAGATAAATTTTAATGTTTTTATTTCAAATCCTTGCAATTGAATCCTTCTTAAAGGAATATGAATAAAACCTATGTTTTCTTCTACACATTTCCATATATTTTGTTAATTTATCATATAATTTTAAATTTCGAATATCTCCCGCATATATATCTTATCTTGTACAAGGAATAACTCGAACCCCTCAGTACAATCTTACACATTAATTCAATTCAACAATTCAAGACAGCTGCACGGCGGCCACATCCCCTTCACAGAATTTATTATCGAACGTATTAACTTTTATTATCTTTCGTATCAATTCATTGTCTTTTTTATTGTTGCAGTGGCTAATGACAGCGTCGAAACAATTATACGTTTATGGCCCGGTCTTAATACATCACTAGAATTCTTTCGTTTTATTAAGGTATATAATTATCTTGCGTCGTGTACGTACTGTATCGAGATTGAGATCTTTTTTAATAGTCCTAAATTGATTTCTAAAACGGTCTTATCGCAACAAGCGGATCGTATCATACTGTTTTATTTCGTCTTTTAGGCCTTGATTAGACGCGATTAGCGTTTTATGGACGTGTTACTTTCAGATATAATCGGTGTTATTGTTGTTTGGGATATAAAACAGATATTCTTCAATGGAAATCAATGGAACGGAAATTTGTTTATGTATATGCATAGAGTATGTGGCCAACTTGAAAAGCATTAGTACTGTATAAGATATCTTTGAGAAATTATAAATTTCTTGCCAGAATTACTTTCTTCAACGACAAAATTTCAATATCCATTTTTAAAATAAGAGTGTATATTAGGTTGATTGGAAAATAATTTCTATCTTTGTTTTCTGAATTTTAACCTTATTTTTTTCAGTGAAAATGTCATTTCATCATCTTCATATTAATATCATTTTAAAGTGTATTTTTCGGTCTGTATTTTGGTAACATCGACTTTGATTTTAATATTAATTTTACTTCAAATTACGTTAGAAAGAAAAAAAATAAAAATTTTGATTTTCCACAGTGAGATGTTTTGTATACGCAACAGCGGCGACTAATGTTAGCATTATCAAAAGTTAATAAAAACTTATCTGTTTTAAATTATAATTAATTAAAATCCGAATCAAATGCCGTGATAGTTTCCGAAACACTTAGGATGGAGACAAACGTTGCGCTTTTTTACATATCTATATGGTGTGGCTCTTGCAAAGTCGACATCTATTCCACTTTTTTCTTTCATTTTCACAAAAATCGAAAAAAATAATAGTGTTGTTCTATTACCATTGAAACACTGTTTACTGTTATATAAAAAAAGTTTTGAAAAAAAATATTTTGAACAGAGAAAAAAATTTCCAAAATTAGTATTGTGTGTACGCAGCAGCGGCGCTTAATGATTTAAAGCAAATACATACTTCATTTAGACACACTTTTAAATAATTTCTCTGAAAAATATGACTTCAAGCGAGTATGATTCATCAGAAAGAATATTACATTTTTCAGTTCTTCTAACCTGTTATTCTAGAAGACACGAATAAAGATATTTAATTATAATAGATTTTCAGTACTCTCTTCATTTAGAAAATTGTTTTAATAAGAAAAATGTTTAATGAACTTACATCTTAGTAAAGATTTTTAAGAAATAAAAAACATATTTGTAGATAAGAACAGTTATACCAAATTTATTCTTTTTTATATTCTGTATATATTTCCAACCGTGAGTCATTCAAATATATGGTTGTGTGAGTATATATATATATATATATATATATATATATATATATATATATATATATAAATGTTTATGTGCACATATGTGGGTATACAAAGTACCTGAGACAAAATGCATATTCTCAAAGTTATGAGGGTGGAATACATTAGCAATATTCTCCACGGACTGTTTACTTCTCGTATAGACGACAAAAAGACCACCGTCGTGCGCTTTTGGCTGTTACATTACAACGCACAGCCGAGATGCCTCCGTTCGACGGCGTACGAAACAATACCGCTACGGGATACGAGCCCACGGCAACGATGTCGTTAACGTTATGTTATTCAAAACAGAGTGTCACATTCAGATGCAGCTACATGTAACCGTTTTGCATAAATAGTATTTTGTTTTTTCACTCGAACCGCGCCATCTTCTCCACGATCTTCATCTTTGTCGACGTCGTCTCGCGGTCGTGAGCGCCGTCAACTATGAATTAGTGGCGTCTTGTTCTCGTAAATGATGCTCCGCCGCCGTCGCACTCAATCGATACACACGAACATTTGGACGTTTCGTATTGTGAATACGATACAGTGTTTTTTTTCGTTTCGCTCAATTTGTACGTTTAGTGAGCCATGCAGCGTAGTGAAAACGTGCTCGTTTACCATCCGCCTGATATCGGTTTCTCGTATGTCATTCGCAAAAATACTCTAATCTACATTTGAATCTCGTGTCTGGAAATGCATACGTCAGTCGATCGATTTCAATTTATTTACTTATGAACACAGAAAATACGATTTAACTACATGTACACACATGTTTATATAAATAGACAGCCCGCAACGTACGATTTAATTCATTCCTAAGATTTATTGTCAATCAAACCCTTAATAGATCTTCCACACATACGAATATTAGGTCGGTGCAAAAATAATTACGGTTTTTATAGAATATAAAGATGCAAATATCGGTTAAAAATTATATTTATTAATCATCATTGGCCTGCACACATTTCACACACAGGTTTGTTTATTTCTAAAAGGCAGAATTCTGGAGTCCTGGAAGTAACCAATTCATCGAAAGCCCTTTGAGCTGATGCTTGATATTTGAAAACATTCTCTCGTAGGAAACTACTCAAATATTAAAAAAAAAGTAATCTGTCCAAGACAGGACCGGGGAATAAGGTGGGCGAGGTAAGGTTTCATAACCCAGTTCATTTGATTTTTTTAAAATCATTTGTGAAACATATGGTCAGGTGTTGTCATGAAGAAAAATTGGTCTTCTTCGATTGACTAATATGCTGGCCGTAAACAACTTCTCAAGCATTTTTTTCAATTTCCTGACAATATTTTTCTTATATTATTGTTTAGGAAACCGTTTTGCTGTTTCTCCTAAGTCTAGTTACTGTAATGAACATTTTAGATTGTTGTAGAGAATTCACTTTTCATCACATGTGACAATGCGATCAAAAAAAGGGTCATTTTTGTTATGTAAAAGAAGCGCAGAGCAGATTTCGTATCACCGAATTACTTGATGTTCATTTAATTCATATTTCACTCATTTATTCAACTTTTTTGTATTTCACATTAGGCTCAAATGTCGAACAACTGTTTAATGATCACCATTAAGTTCTTCTGCTAACTCTCAAGTTGTTTCACGTGGGTCCGCTTCAATAATGATTCTTAAATTATTATTGTGTATAACTGAAGGACGTCCATGAAACTAGAAAATCGGCGCCAAACTTGCAATTATTTTTACACCAACCTAATATTTACATAGAGATTATACTCACGAAAGTATACAACTAAAATCTCTACAGAGAATTAAAAAAATGACACCAGTTTATTTAATGCTTAATATACAAAAAAAAATATTAATAATAAATAAGATATTTTAATCGCACGTCAGTTAAACAAGAAAGTTCACTACTTAATCGAAGAATTCACGTTTGTATTTTCATGCTGCAGATTATGTTATCTCCATCACTAACCATTACATCTACAAGTTAAATAAGAAATCTGTTCGAGTTATTAAAATTATAAATGTAAATTATATTCTATTAAATAGGCTCGAAACTTGTTTAACAACGTATAACCACAAAGTTGGAGAATTAAGATAGATTTATGTAAAATTCTGAAATATGTAATCTGATGTAGAACAACATATCAAAACATACAAGAGACACTGATACATATATATATATATATATATATATATATATATATATATATATATATATATATATATATATGGATGTGTTATATGTTAGAGAGATCTCGATACGTCTGGCAACATGACGGACGTATAACATGCGAAACATGGCTGCATGGATAACTCAAGTACAAGTTCTAAACTTTGTCGGCAATTCAATTTATAAAGCACATCGGTTAACGCTGAGAATCGTCGCCTCCAGGCCTCAAACTCGCGCCAAAACTGAACTTTCGGTCTCCACCCGGCCGTTGCTTGAAAATTCTCTCAACCTTGTTCCATCAACGTATCAAATTGTCGGCAAATATTTCTGAAGTGTTTCAAGATAAAAACTCGAATTAAAATGAGATATTTGATGACATTAAGGTGTAATGGTTACAGCATTGAATTATTATGGATATATTTTATACGGATTCTTGATTACTGCAAATGTAATAGTACGGAACGCGTCAGTGGAAACGTGGAAGAGGATCGAACATGGTGTCGTATTGTTTATGACTGAATTCGGATTCTTTTCAATGAGATCGGAGTGTTTAAAGTGTCTATATTTGTCAGTGATTAATGTATGAAATGTTTCTTCGGTTTTAACATTTAGTTCAGATTGTTCATCTGCAAATGTCGGATTAGTGGATTTTTATTACTTTTCAGCTTAATAAGTTCTTTACTTGGTCATTTTTAACACTGTTTACAAAATATTATGCCGTTTCTATTTAATTCTTAATATTTATAAATATCAATAATAAAATAATTTATAAAATATATTTATATGTGAATTAATACGAGAACCTGGAGTTTATCTTAGTTTTTTTTCTATTATAATGTCCTTCAAGATTGATCTTAAAATTTTCTGTTATAAAAATCAAAAAAAAATATAAAGGACGTGTATGCAGAGAAAATAAAAAACAGAAAATATAAATCAACACTTTCTAAAATTTAAAAATATTCAAATAAATTTCAAATATTGTCTATTAATTCTGAATTATAATATTATTAAACCAACATATATATATATATATATATATATATATATATATATATATATATATGTGATCCATAAAAAATAATATGAGAAAAATGTAATTAATTCATTCCAATCCCGAATGTTTCTATGAAAGATTGAATATTCTACAACTATCTTTTTATTCTATCATAATTTATTTTTAGTGCATACTTTTTTCGTGACATATAAATGGGAAGGTATTTTGTGATTAAATTCGTCATATGTGAGATATCTTTCAAAATATTTAAATATAAAGATACAGTTTCAAGTTTTCTTCTTTTTCTGCATAACTTTTTTACCAGTTCACTTGAATTATCCAACCTGAATTATTTATTTAAAATGAAGCTTTCAGATTTTCTTTGTATTCATTCAGTGATGCATTTTTATGTATAAAGAAATAATAAAATTAGACGCGGTCTTAATTTTTTTACTATTATTTTCCGTTATAGTCGTAACGAGTGATTGTCAACGGATAAAAAAAACCTCAAACCATCTTAACTGCAGTGTTTATCAGAAACTGTAGACAGGGGAATCACATTGCGTACTAAATCAATTCACATTTTGAAAATTAAAACTTGTCGTCCGTGACTGTTCCGCATAGGGCGGACGATAAGAGAAGACGACGGGCCGTGGATATTTCTGTCGTATTCGTGCGCTCTGGGGTGAGAGAAATCCGTCGGAAAAAAAGGTTATCTACTTTCAAACAAGCCGTCGTGAAACAATCTCACAAATGGAATTAACGACGGCGATGACTTCGAAATGACTCCATTATCCTGTTCTTTTCACTAACGTCGAAGCCACCTTTTCAAACCTGTTTTAGTATTTGAAAAGCAATTTCGATTCAATTGCCAACATAATGGGCTTGAAAATTATATAAACGATGAATATGTACATTGTTTTATGATCATCCGACGGGGGTGTATATACCTTAAAGTGTTTACAAACGTGCTTTATTCCATAACTGGTAATCTAGCCATTGTTCCATGACTGTGTTCTTCTTCGTGAAATTGAAGTGGACTTGCTTTTCTCAATCATCCGTTTAAATTATTATCATTATTCAATATATGAAAATAGAAACAGACAATCGGTTTGTGTATTTAATATCGAGACTCTATTTTTAATTTCCCTCTTGGTTTTATTGCATTATATATCGATTTTATTATATTTTTAACATGTGAGTGTAAACTTATTTTCCATTTGAATTCACTTCTTTTCATTTACAAATGATTGTGGATAAGACAGAGCTTATTATATTTCATGAACATTTTATTCAAAAAAGAACTCAAAAACAAATACTTCTAGCTACTTATATATGTATATATATATATATATATATATATATATATATATATATATATATATATATATATATATATAAATGTGTTGATAAATATAAATCGATAATACAGTCCTTATATTTTTCCGTATCCGATATTTTTCACAATTGCGAATCAAGTGTTATCTCTAATGCGTTTTCACGCTTTCAGTAAGACTTGAAAAGCTTTACGCATAAATATTTAGTTGAAAATCTATCAATGTGCCCTATTTATTTATTTAGAATTAATGGTTATCCGTTGTATAACCCAGCACGCAAAGTTCAAGACGTATATTGAATTAAAAATGTATTCGATATTTCGAAAACACATTTAGAATAATCACGGTTTCATATAAAATATTTATATTTTAATATGATTTTTAAATAAGTATAAATATACGAATATATATATATATATATATATATATATATATATATATAATGGGATAGTCATGTATAGGAATTAAAAATATTTAGTTCATAAATTCCATTTTTGATAAATGGAGCAAAATTTTTAATAATTTTTTTCTATTTACATCCCTCTTAATCATGTTTCAGTAATGACAATGAAATTAAATCGTTATTTATTTTTAGAAATGAATTCTTTTTTCAGTCAACTAGACAGAATTTTTTTTTCTGAATAAAAATATTCAATAAATCGTTTTTGATCATTTTTATTCTTGCTTATATCCATTTCAATAGCGATGTCATCATCTTCAGAGTGCCAATTACTGAATTTCTCTCTATAATTAAAGAAGTATCTCACCACTATGCGTGCGTTTTATTTGTTCTCTGATTGATTGGTGTCAGTCACATGGACTCTGTTATGATTGGTTGATATCAGTTACATGATCAGTGTTTTGTTTCACGGTGTACAACGAAACAGAGTATACGTTTTCAATGTAAAACTGATGAGAAATTTATTCAAAATATTTTATTCACCGAAGATTTAGAGTAAACAAGTTATATTTTGTTATGTTAATTTTTATAAACTTTTCCAATAAAAATTTAACGACTTTTTACGCGAATTATTTGTGTGTATAATTTATTAATTTCTGTTATTTGTTAGGGGGAGGGGTCGAACGTTAGCGAGCAGGGTGCACAACCTCCCAGTTTTTATTAAAAACTTTTCTCTTTTTATCAATTTCTCTAATAAAACCTTCTCTATTATCTACAGATTTTTAATACATTATTGTTCAAAATCTCTTAAATTTTCTTATTTATCTTCAAACATGTACAACAGTAGAGTAAAGCACAAAAAGAATAATACATAAATCATAAGTTACATTAACAAGAAAATGTAGACATTCCCTCGACTATATTTTTTATTACTATAGTGGTAAAATATTTCAGTTTGTTTCCTCGTTTTTATCTTGTACTGTTTTCATATGTAAACTATCTAACTCAGCGGAACAGAACAAGTAGTTTGTGTTTAATGTAGTCAACGAAACGTAAGAGAATAAAACAGAAAACGTTTTAGATATTATGTTCCTGTTTTACAGTAATTGAGTTTTATCTCTTCATGTTCGTTTCAGATACGACATTAAAAATGTTCCAAAATGTATATAAATAATTTTAAAATTCGTTCTGAAACTCTCTCGAGATATTAAAGTCCATAAGCTGTTAAGTGCATGGATGGAAATTCATGGTTTATATGCAGGATTAAATAATTCCAAAATTTTTCGATTAACGATTATTATTCCATTAAAATTTCATGCGATTAATATCTTATTTATATATTTTTTAATCGGTGGTGGATGTACTTTCATTCTCTTACTGATTTATTGAATTTAAAATATAAACAAGCGGGTCGTCCTTAAACATTGTTAAAATAAATTTAAAATAGAGTACATTTTTTGAACTGCAAAAAATTATTTCATTTTTATATACAGATACATGAATTAATTTCATATTCTCTGAGAATATTTTTTGATCGTTTTTTTTTTAAATGACATCAACATAATCTTATGCAAATATTAACCGCAATGAAAAGAATAAATTATTTTTATTGTCTGATTTCTATCAGTCTGTGAATAAAATGACAAAAATTCGAAAGCATCCTGAAAAAGTAACCCACTCGTTTTCTACACGCCGTATCAAATATATAATTATATGTTAGAGAAAAAAATTAGCATGATAATAAATTTCATATCACGCCTTCTTCGCCATATACGTGCATGTGCATGGAAATAACATCCATCTTTTATATTCTTTGAAAACCATTATTAGACACCGGTGATTTATTTCAATTTAAATGACTCACTGAATTACATACAAATATATATATATATATATATATATAATTTTTGTTTTAATATTAATTAATGGTCGGTAATTTTTACCATACAACTACTGTTTGTGCAAAGTACTTTGTTATAAGAGTATATTTAATGACATATTAAACATTCTACATTCGAAATAATGAACTGTACATTTCACAAATATATATTTTTAACAACACGCTCTGTATTAAAAAAATATGAACTTATTTAAAACTCTGAATTTTTTGAACGTTTGAAATTATTTTAAACGAAATAATTTATTTGTTTATGAAGACGTTTCTGCGTTCGTTATATTTATATTTGAACATTTGTGAAATTCTTCAGATGTCAGAGAGAATTAAAAAATGTATATTTATGTACATAATCGTCGTGTAATTTTCATATATGTATTATATAAATCCATGCAGGAGAAAATTTAATATATGTCGTAGTATAAATACATGCTTGATATCGAATAAAGACAGAGTTGTTTTAAGTCTTAAAATGTTTTCAAAAGAATGAAATAATTTGGAAATTAGTTACCTTATATATGAATTTTTATTGAAAATAGTCAGAAGTAACACTTATGTGCAAATATATTATTTATTTTGAAATAATAAATAATTGAAATGTGTGTTAAGAAGGATTGCTAATTTTGTTAATCTAAAAAATTAATTATTTTCAATCATTTAAAACAACCAGAATAGGTCATATTGATCGACTGTCCTAAAACTCGAAATGATTAATCGAGTAAAGTGTATAAACTCAAATTTCAATAAGACTTTTGAGGAAATACAACTTTCTGTACAAACAGAGAAACGCAATCCTCTCCTAGGAGTCGGCGGCATTTTTCAGATTATTATAGGAGTCCTCTGCATTAAAAAAATTGTGAATCGCTGAATTAGAGAAAGAATTAATTCGTGAAAATGGTTTAATAATAATTTTAAGTTTTTGAATGTGTAAATATCTTGATTTCTTTATTTCTTGTTATCACTTTTCTTTATAAATTATTGTGTTTTGTTTTCTATATAGTTTTTACATAATTCTCGTTGAAAGCAATAAAATAATCGATGGATAATCTAATTTATAAAAAAGAGAATATTGTTTTCAAAAAACAGTCTTTAAAGAGCTTGTTAGGAGGATTCAGACTACTTTAATTTAAATCCTGTTCGAATTGATATTTGAGTGAACCAACTACAGGTAACTTCTCAATGTGCGGCCAAAAGAATTTCATGACGATTATGACATAAAAAGCGTTATTATTCTATTTTTTAATATATTTAATAAGGAAATATTAACAATCAATGTATAATTTATTATTGCATCTCCCTAGAGCAGTGAATTAAGTATCAGACGATCTAATATAGAAAGAAGTTTTAATTTTTACTGATTTTGTTCCTCAGTCCACTCTGAAAGACTTTCATTAAAGTAATCAGTAGTACCAACATTCTAAAATGCAATTCATTCTAAATACAAATGTCTTTATAAAAAATTAAACATTCACTAATTGCCTTTTATAATTTTCTAACTTAATTTTGTGTGCATGGTCATTTTTCCATGAAAATTAGAAGTTCTTCTTCGACTAAATTCCTCTCATCATAAATTTCTTTCAAAAAATTTAAATAAACACCCCTAATCCAAAATAACCCTTGAAGACAAAACATGCATTTTTTTAATCTTTATAATACCAATTAATTGTTTAAGCAAAATTTAGATCTCTGTATTATTAGAGAAGTATTTAATAATTTTTTATACTTTTCAAGGGTTTCTGAATTCAAAATCTTTACACAAATTTGAAAATACATTTTATTTTTCTAGTCTGTGAATGTAATTCAAAACTCTGATTATCCACGATTTACTTAATGATTATTGTTTTAATCTTTATATTATTTTAGTATATGTTATATATATATATATATATATATATATATATATATATATATATATATATATATATATATATATGTATATATATTGTGTGTGTGTGATCAAAATCGCTTTTTATAAGCAGGTGATTTTAAGACCGTTAATAATATCGTTAGCGTAATTATTATTCATTTTTCATTGTCAATTAAAATTTAATTTAATGTTTAATAGATTTTTGACTGAGTCGTTTTAATAATAATAAGAAAAAAAATGTACGTGCTGATAAGACCGTAACATAAATTGCATTATAACGAATGACGGCCAAGCAACAGGTTCATTATTCATTCATGTTTCCTGACATAATCGTCAACTGAAATTCAACAATCATTAAATAAAATATCTTTCGACACCCGGAATTTTCAACCCACGACCTATATACAACACGTCGCCATATATGTCAATCGTTGTTTCGAAAACGTATGAAACGTCCAACATAAAAATATATTCAGTGTAATTGTCCGACGACGGAAATCTTATCGCAGTATCATTTAAAATATACAATTTGTATAATCAGATAAAATGAATTGCTCTGTCATCCTGATATTTTGTCGGAGCTCCATTAATCAGTATAGCGTTTAAGTTCTTAATAAAACAAGGCGTCTGTAATAAATCACGGACGAGAAGAGCATATTTGTGCGTCTAAATAATTTCTGTCAAAACAGTATTAGTCAAACGTGTTGAATTATGTCCGATTACTGTTGTTATTTAGTTCGTTCGTTCGGTTCATTTATCCCGTGTCATATTATACACGGATTTTAGAGTGAAACAGAAATATTTGCACAGAAGTTAATTTTAGAATAATTCATTTTTATATTTATAGAATAACAGGTCTTACATTCTACCTATTTTTATAATAACACAATAATTAATATATTTTATTTATTACATAATTTACAACAAATTTAATAAACCTGCAAAGTATACCAGTTTCTTAACACAGAAAACGAAATATATTTCTCAGATTATCCAGCGATTAATTTATATTAACATAAAAAAAAGCGAGGATTTAAAAGACACATCCACTTATTTAGATATAAAAATATGTCTGATATTTTCATATTTTAATAAAAATCAGATAATCAGTTGAAATTATATTTATTTCTTTTCATATTTAAAAATCGAATTAAACAGCGTTTCATTTTTCAAGTATAAAAATAAATTAAAAAATACAAATCGTCGGAACATACAAGCCAGTCAAAATATTTACATACGAAATGATTTCAGTAATTTTAAAAATTACAAATCTAAACGTACATGTAAATAAATAATTGTTTTTGATTCAATTTTGTAAACATTTTTTTATTGAAATACTTCACTTCAACTCTCCACGATCGCCTGAAATGTTTATTTGTTTTAAAAAATACGTACGTATTTATTTATTTATTCACATTAACGAAATATGTTTATTTACAAAGTAGAAATATGAAAATTATTTAAATGATTTCGTCAAGAAATCGACATTCGAAGCGAACAGCTCGTACTCAACAAATTCAAATTCCAGTTGAGAGGCTAGAACGGTAGTTCGTCGAATGACTCAAGTATATTTTAAATATCCATTAATGTAGAAAACATCAGTGGATAAAATTCTATGAAAAATAAATTTAAATAGACCCTTTTCGTATATTTATTTTAACTGATTGACATGAGTAGCTTGTCAGTGTATGTTAAACATGTTGTAATGCTGTTGTAGACCTTATACGTTCTGGTATTTAAATTTATTCCTTTTTTATTTATAAAAATTAAATAACGTTCCATCAACAACTTTCCATCAAAACTTCAATCGCTTTATAAATAATTTGTATTTTTTCCCTAATGAATAATGAATTATTTTAATTAAAGTTATACAGATATTTTCATGGTATTGTAATAATTATTAATGCTGAAAACATTTAAATACGTTTGTTTAAACAACCTCTTGTGCTTCTATATCGGTTTCACTATATTATAATAATTTATTTTTTTTAAAAAAAATGGAAAAATTAAATACTCTCGAATATTAAAATTTATTTAAATTTCAAATAACTTCTATTAGGTGTAGAAATTAATTCGGTGCCTTTAAATTGATTCAGTTGTAACTCTGTTTTTAATTCAAATATTTTCTTATCGTTTTAGGATTTGAAAGTGACAACCTTAACATTTAAAAACACTATATATCTTGACCAAGCAATCTGCATAACCTCACAAAACAGTAGTGAATACGATAGTGTCCGAAAAATAGCTTTTAAGCATTGTGTACTGTTCGTATTGCAGTTGAAAAAAAATGCTACCGAAGCCGTGGGAATGATTTGTCCAGCTTTAGAGGAAGGTGTTGTGATACATAAAGTAAGCATTCAAAAAATACTAAAACAGTATAATAGATCTGAAAATGCATTATGATTTCATCGACTCAAAGCTATCATCTTTTTTTACAAGTGATTCGTCAATTACCCGACAAATAGAGAAAAGTAATACAGAATAATGGGGGATATTTTGAGAAATGAAACGTATTCTATTTTTCCGTAAACATACATTTTCTCTGAAAAGGTATCGAATTAATTTGTAGACTTAATAGATTAATATTTTTAATCCTAAATCTCATTATACTTTTTTTTTTTTTGTAAATAAAAACAGTTCAGATATCATTCTTTCACTTGAATTGTCTTATAAAAAATTTAAATGTCGATTTCAAAAACTTTTCTGTAGTTAATTTAATTATTTAAACGATAAAATCCATCTATTAGGTTATTGTGGTTTTTGGCCTTCAAATTCTAGCTGTTTTCAAAACCTAGCTTTTTTAAGTGATCCAGAACTGTTTGATGACTAGCACCTAACTTTTTTACAAGTTATTATATTGTTAAGCTTGGTTCTGATTCAACTAACGCCTTCAGTTAGTCGTTATGAACTGAAGAAAGACGCCCCCGAACTTTTTCAACTTCGAGGATCTCGTCATCAGCATGAAATTTTTAGTATCGCCATTGTACCGTACGTTCCTTAACAATACGCACACCAAAAGCATCGTTTAGTTTCCGAGCAGTGTCTGCTACTTTACCACCCGTTTTGAACTCCTACAAAAAAAATGCTCTTATTTGCTTCTTTTCCATTTTTAATTCAATAGCCCGATTCGAAACAAAATTAATTATAGAACCAAAGTCGATGTGACCAAAATATATACCGAAAAATTTACTTTAAAATGATTTAAAATGAACACGATGAAATAACACTTTCATTGAAAAAAATTAAGGTGAGAACAAAAATCAAACCAGGAAACAAAAACCGCATTTGTTTACCTACCAACTACCTAATTTTAAAAATATATATTTTAAGAGGAAAGATAACCTTTGTAAATTACATTTAAATTTAAATTTTGATATTTTTTATGAAATATTTGTTAAGTATTCGTTTTGTTCCGATGCAATTATATTTTTTATTAATACATTTTAAGCTGATGCTACGCTGCGAACACTTTTACTGTCTACGAGAAATATATCTGTAGTGTATCAGTTTTCACATGTACGAAAAAATATAACATTGGTACAAAATTATTGCCTTGTACTTTAATGAGATGCAAAGAAAACCGGTAATTTTTTTATTCAGTACTTTATTTTTAATCTTAAAACATATGTTTTTATTTGACTATTTTTGGTGTTAATAATAATCACTAAACATACAAATTTCGTTTTCAAAAAACGACCAAAATCCTATAAACGAATAAAAAAAAATTCTAGACATATAATCGTACAACGTCTTAAAGACAGTAATAAACAAATAATTCCTTAAAACTATAATCCGCGATTATATTGGTTAAGCCGACGTACAACAAAAGGCACAATGGTGATAACGTACTTGAAAACAAATTATTCACAGTGCTGTTGTCAAAAGACACAAAATATTTCATTAAATATTTATTTAGCCGACAGCGTTTTGTATCCTCTCTGTTCATCTCGCTTCGAGCTGATGTCATTAAAAACTTTTTAGGCAATCTTATTATAGTCGAATTAGGACCAAACTCTGATACGAAATTAAACAGTTCTTGTTTCGAAAAAAGAGACGTGCGTTTACAAAAAAGGAATTCATCTCATTAGTAACTGAATAAATATACACTTATGATATTATACAATTTATACATGTAAGGAAGTCTTATGTGTTTCCCAAAAAAGAATTAATAGAAAGAAGACCTTGATGCGTTCGATATGAGGTTTATTGCATGCATTAAGTTTTTTTACTAATCAATTTAGAAGATTAGATTATTCTTCTGCGGTTTTTATTCATTCTTAAGTAGGTAATATATGTGTTTGTTCACGAGACGAGATCTTTAATCTGTAATTTATCTATTTTTATTTATGTCTGAAAGTAACTAGTAGAAACCTTATATAACTTTATGAACGTAATTTTAATATAATTGAATATAAATTTGACACTATTATATTTTACAAAATACATTAACAACACTTTATTGAATATTAAATTATGTACATTAGTTTCAAGCATCTCTACTCCATAAACATTAATTATAGTACTAGGAAACTATCAAGATTTCTAAAATATGACATTAACTGTTTTAGTTGTTGAAAGTTTATAATACTGAATACGAAAACTAATTTATTATAAAATATCAATTGAAGTTTAATAATTTACAATCTATAAAGTAGACTTTAAAAATGGCATAAAGATATAAATGAAAATAAAAAAGATTAAATACTTATTCGTATTCTATAGCTTAGCTAGTTGCTGAAAAGGTTTTAAATAAGAAACATCTTTAAAAATATATCTTACAAAAAAATTTTATCTTAACATTTTCTTTAAAGATGCTAATAGAATATGTATTGTCCGTGTATTATCAAAAATTCTCTTAAAATGGATAACAAGAAGTATAAAAATAATTCCAATCACTTTCAAAAAAAATGATTTATTAATTTTTTTTACTTTTTTATATACGGTCGAAAATTTCAAATTTCACAAACAAAAACTGATATTAAAATAATCAACGATTCATCATTCACCTCACGAGACTTCTCAATCCAAAATAAAAAAAAACCTATTCAGAAATTTATAGTTTTTCAAAAAATCTCTTTTATTTTCTTGTGGTTAAAATTTGATTATTTTTCATAATGAAAGTTACATTTTCTATTTTTACATTTTACTTAATTCAATAAACAAAGAATTATATATATATATATATATATATATATATATATATATATATGTATATATATAGCTCATGACTTTAACTAGTCATTTTAGAAAGGTATGTGAACTGACTGTTATATTTAGAACTATGACTAAATTCATTTTTACAAGTAAATTAACAAACAGCTCAAAGTTTTATTTTAATGCATTGAATATCAAAGCATAAAATATTTTTTAAAATCTCTAATGTTTAAAAAACCAAATCATTTTTTAAAATATGTTAACATTTCTCATCATAATCGACTTACATAATTCGGCAACATGAACAAAAAAATTAACATCTCATTGAATTTATTTCTACTTAAATAAATGAACTGTGTGACTACAAGTATAAATAAATCTGATCACTTTCAAAAATAAAATTGATTTATTATTTTTTTTTACCTTTATATACTATCAAAACTTTCAAATCTCATAAACAAAAACTGATATTAAATAATCAATGATTCACCATTTACCCCACGAGGCTTCTGTGTCTGAAATAAAAAAACTATCCTAAAATTCATTTTTTTTTTCAAAAAAATCTGTTTTATTTTTTTGTGTTTTCAAGTATTACTATTTTTCATGGTAAAAAATACGTTTTTCTATTTTTACATTTTAATTAATTCAGTAAACAACGTATTAAGTGTATTTATGAAAACTGATAAGTTTTTTTAATAGATAATATTATCGTAACATCTCTGAAAACTTAGACTAAATTAATTTCGTTATCAGTAGTATTCGATTCAGAGTCTAATTCTTTCTTTTTCTCGCACACGGTGTGCATGTTTGTTTATTTGCATAATATATTAATTCACAACATTTCAGCGTATCATTTTTAGAACAAATTAGTGAAATATTTTATAATATAAGTAAAATTATCTTTCAGTCTACTCGTCAGCATCTTTCAAATTACAATCAAAGTATTTCGCAATTTGTACGACACAGATACTCTGTCTTGTCTTTTCAATCCTTTGAAGTTTAATAAATGATCATGTCAGATAACGAACGAACTTGATTTTAATAACACAAAGTGCTACACATTTAATTAATATAAAGGTTTTTACGACATCAAACGTAAACGTAAAGTTTAAAAGTAATTAATACCGTCTCCAGTCGATCAATCCTCACCCACACGAACAATTGGCAATCGTGTCATATTGCCTATTATACCTACATACCGCTAGTTCGGATAAAAAAGAGTAGACAGAATTAATTAACGGACCGTTCATTCATGAGTCGAGAACAAATATGTACCTGTAAAACAAAACTCAATAAAACATATTTCTTCTAACTCCTACAACTGCACGACGCGGAGGCGTAACAAGTTTTTTTTTCTGAAGAGATATTATTTTTTAGTCGGTTTCTAACATTGTTCCGTTCTGTGTTTTGATGAAACAGTATACGTTCACGAAATGTTCGCGCCCCTGTTCCCCCATCGTTATATTTATACGTCCATTCATAAGAACTGCGCTTTGTTTTCCATCCATCTTCTTGAATAAATCAACACCCACGCGCACTCTTGACGAAACACTGTAATACTTAATGATTATAATGATCCGATAATGGATGTACACTTTCAACTTTCTTTTACTGTATTTTATCGCAGGGAGTTCTGTTAATTATAATTATTCACTCTTACCTCATCACCTTATGTGGAAGAACTATAATCTTGATAAATGAAACCTAAGATGTTTCTGTACATCATTCAAGTTTCAGAGACGGTGCACTATTTTTCATGAAATCACATTAAATATTTATCTTCATAATTAATGTACAAAATCATATATATATATATATATATATATATATATATATATATACATATATATATATATATATATATATATATACTCTCTAAAAAACTAAAGTACAAAAAATAAAATCTTAAATAAATGCCAGTGACTAAATAATCGTTTCGAACGAATTCTTTGCTTGTCAAACACATATGTTACGTACTTAATGAGGACACTAAGCGTTTTAGCTGCTTATACACCCTAAACCCACAAATGATCAATCAGTCAATCAAGTTAATGGGTAGTAGATAATATCCGATTAATCTGTTGTAATTTATCATGCATTCTTATTTTCTTTCTTACTCAATCATCATTTTATTTCGTATTAATGTGTAGTTTTAATTAAATTGCAGCATATTCTTCTATAATAAGATTTTTTAATAAATATTTGAATTTTTATCATTTGTTAAATCATTTCAACTTTAATTCAGAACTAGTTTCCTCATTGCGTCTTTCTGATATAACATGAGAATAAATAAATGTTTAATTCTAATTCGTGAATAAAATTCACACAAGAAAAATCAAACTGTATTCAATATAGAATCATTATTTACTCAAAAGTATCTGAAACATTGCATCACCTACTTAAAAATAATTATGTTCTTCAGATAGTCAAAACATGTTAATATTTTTAAAAATTTTGATTAAATAAAATATATATTTCTAAATTGACTAAATAAAATATATAAATAAAAAATATATATTATTTGAATAGTACATAGTTCTTTTGGTTGCTTATATTGAAATCAGATTGTCTGTTTCATTATTTATATATATATATATATATATATATATATATATATATATATATATATATATATATATATATATAATATACAATGCTATATAGTACAATTTTGGTTTATTTAAATAAAAAAAAAAGGATATCTTTAAAAATGTATGATTTTCACTGATAATTATGAAACAATTTCATCCCTCTAAATGGAAAAATATATCTCACTTTTTCCTAATTATAATAATACATTAGACATTATCAAGTTTATAGTGCATTTACAATTTCTTATAAAATATTTTGAATCATTACTAAGAATTATTGATTATTTAACAAAACTTTTTATTTTAAAATGAAGATGATTCAGATGAGTTTACAGTATGATCCATATTATGATAGAAAAGTGACGGTCTGGATTATTTTTACTTCTAAATACGCATTCATTTTACTGAAATCACCTCAAAAAGTTTTACACAAAATAGTAACAGCGGAGTAGCTGTAAAAATGTGTTATATAAAGTCGTAGTCCATTTGAAATAAAATAAAAAGGCAAAAAAAAACATGTACAGTAAAACTTTTTATGTTGTACATTAAATGGAGAGAGTTTCAATTGCAATGTGTATAAAAAGTTTCACTCACTGTTCAAAAACAATTCGACTAACAAAAAAAAAGTATAATTCATGTGTATATTACACAACAAGATGTAAGTTAAATATAATAAGTGTTTTATGTTCAAAACAATAAATCCGTTCGTCAGTGTTCGAAGAACATTATCAGTTTTATTGTTTTCTCATAAAACATCATCGTCTATAGCAACAATCTGTTATCAATATGTCGTAAAGCACGAGTGTTCCAAAGAACCGATCGTTAGTTCGTAAAAGTTCTGATGAAAAACTTCGATCTTCTGCGGTGCCGTAAAACAAAAATCCAGCTCACGCTTTTAATGACATATATAATGTCGCCGCAAAATGTGACACACGAACTCGAAGCCTGGCGGATCTTTGACGCCGTCCGGAATCATTCAACCCGTCGAGAAGTGCAAACATCAACCGAACGCACAACATTCGTCGCCATCTGTTGCCGAATAGCATTAACGTACAACGATGGGGTTTCGTGTACGTCATGAAAACCTATAAACTTGGAACATTTTCTGGCCCCTGTTTCCGTTTCATTTAGAAACTGTTGATGGTGAATAAATTTGTAGATGAACACTGTTATTCTATAGGACGTGTCTGTACCTCGAAACGACATCGTCTCGCTCTGGTGTGCTCGCGCCGCCGGCGACCTTTTTTTAAATATATTTTCAGCCGTTCAACGCACAATACAGAATACGAGTGTACAATGAAATTAGCTTTGTCTAGTGACGGGAAATGCAAATTGTATTGAAAACTTCCGAATTTCGAGGAATGTCTTTTGGGAAATTTATTTCGGATTCGTGTAATGTGTAAATTGTTAAGCCTGGCATTGTTTCGAATTAACACGTTGATTAATTCCAAGAGAAACACGTGCCTCTTTTCAAACAGTTACAGTTCGATATCGCAGCTCTGAAGAGATTTAAATCTACCAGATTCACTTCTTTAAAATATTTAAATCTAATGTAACGTTTTATCACTTTTATCTATGTTTTTTTTAAATTTATAATCCCGTCTATAAGCTTATACATATTTAAATTGAAAATGAATCGAAAATTAAATACTAATAAACGGATATATACATATAGATATTAGCTGTACAAATTAATTAGGTGCCTTTTTTTATAGAAAATGAATGTTTACTGAAAAACGGAATACATTTCAATCCTCAAAATATCCCCCATTAATTTACATGACTGCTTCATCTGCAGGGTAAATGACGAATCTTTAATTGAAAAATAGATAGCAACTTTGAGTCGATGAAGTCATAACGCATTTAAAAAAAACCCTTCCACTGTTTTAGCATTTTTTGCATGTTTTATGCATCTCAACATTTTTCCACAAAGCTGATCAAATCAGCTTCTGCAGCATTTTTTTAACTGGAATAGGAAATGTATATAACCCGAATATGCTGCTTTTCGAACGCCATTATTTTCCCTACTGTTCTGCGAGGTTATGCCAACTGTTTGGCGAAGATATTTAGTATTTTCAAATGTTAAGGTTGAAATTTCAAAATACTAAAACGACAAGAAAGTATTTTAATTCAAAACAGGTTATTATTGATTCAAACCTAATGTATATATATATATATATATATATATATATATATATATATATATATATATATATGTGTGTGTGTGTGTGTGTGTGTGAGCCTCATGACTTTAACTAGTGACTTTATAAAAATATGTACACTGACTTATATTTAGAACTGTGAATAAATTCATTTTACAAGTAAATTAACAAAAAATACAAAATCTTGTTTTGAATATTAAACCATAGAATAAATTTAAAATCTCTATTGTTTAAAAAATGAAATCATTTCTTTAAAATATATTAACAGTTGATCATTATTGACTTATAGAATTCAAAAACACAGAACAAAGAAATTGAAATCTTATTGAATTTATTTCTACTTAAATGTCAGTTAATAACAAAGAGAATTCCCCTTAGACAAATAAAGAACATGATTGAGTTTTATATAGATATGATTTCTTTTTTTTAAAAAAAAACATGTCAATTGAAAACTGTAATGCCATTTTATTTGAAATAAAAAAATCTACGGCATTTAAAAAATTCTTCACAAATAAATACGTACTTCTTTTTCTAAGAATATAAAAGTTAAAAGAAGTGTCAAGGCTGTCGACCAATAAACCGAAAAATGCAGTTTAAATATATTTACTGCGACAGTTATATTTACACTTGAAATATATATTTTTATTATTTGCTTTATAACACCTATTAAAACTAGCAGATCAAACGAAATAATTTCAATGAAATTTGTTTTTTATACAGTTTCCCATTTATATGTTCACTTTTTTTTTAAAAAAAAATACAGTCTATAAGTGTATGAAACTTTTTCATTTAACATTAAAATATTTTTTAATGATTTTTATGTATTTAATTTTTATTTATATCCTTGATAAGTACATCAAATATATTTAAGTTAAATAGAAAGACTATATTTTCAAACGAAATTAATAATCACAAAGTCCTCATTCACCTTTATTTTTTCACTCCACAAATCATAATTTGTTTCTGATCATAAATGTTCAATAAACCATTATTGATAATTTTTGATTATTGTTTATACACATTACAGTGGTGATATCATCTTCAGAGCACCAAGATACAAAAATATATTTTTTAAATCATATATTTCTACAGTTTAACCCTTAAACTACACACTGTCTGTATGAAACATACGAAACACACTGTTAGTAAGATCACTTTGACCCGAACGTGTAGCTTAAGGGTTAAGCATATTATCAGAACTGTATGGAGATAAAATGACTTCTCATTTATCTGCTAACCTTTTTTAATCGAATTTTTTTACCATTTTGTGTATAATTTTTGTCTCAATTTTAATCCATTAATGTTCATTTTTTAAAAATTCCATTTTATTACTTCATATTTTCAACTTGCATAAATTTAATAATTTTTTTAAAAAAAAATTAAATATTTTACTCTATTTTGAAATTTCTTTTTCAGGAATGAATTTAAGTTTAAATAATCGAAATATATATAAATTCTAATATGTTTATAATCAAAAAAACATACAAAACTATTCGAAAAAATATGCAACATGAGATATTATAATGGACGTTTAATTTCAAACAAGACATCATTTATAAAATGTACCTAGAAATGTATAAACTATCAGACATTCAGGAAACCTTATTTTAATTATAAATAGAACAACTGATTTAAAATATTTATTATAAAAGATATAGTTTTTGAAATATTGCTGTATTTAAGAACGTGTTTATGCATTAATGGATTAATAAATAAAAATCAAATACTAAGATCTATAGAATATTAATATAAATAATTATATTTTTTGATAAAAGATTAAACAAATCATTAAGATCCCCAAACTCACTTTTTACAATACATGGCAGTTAATCAAGCAAGTTTTCACAACGTTCTACAAACATATTGAAAAATAAATTGTCAAGATACAATTAATTACATCTCCTAATTGAATTACACGAACAATAACAGACATTTATTACAGATCTGCTAGTTGTCTCGCACGAAATTATATATTTTTTTTATTATCTCATGCACACAATGAACTTTCCATCACTGACAAATGAAATATAAAGATGACGTTACATTATGTCGACACGTTTGGGGGAAAAACGTTTAGTGTCGTACAATAGAGAAAAAGAAATTGTTTAACAACATAATTAGTTTCTGGAACACAATTAAAATAGCATCGTTATCGACTTGTACGGAATTAAGATCGACGTATTGACGACTGTAACAAGTTTTGATCTTGTGAATGTCGTAATGGCTCAGTCTGCTGATGAAACTTTACTGTAATTACAATTATCGCAATATCGCACATATTCATTTGCACCCACACACCCACACACAGTGTGTTTATAGATGGGTGTGTGACTGTTATTCATATGTGTATATATATATATATATATATATATATATATATATATATATATATTTGTATAAACATTAAATGTCTAGACGGTCCGTCTTATGTCTCGAATTGACGTAACATATTAATCAATATGAAAAGATAATATTAAAAGCACTTCAATAAAAGTTCCCAACGTTTCACGTGCATGACTCATAGGCTAATGATTAAGGTAACCGGCACGGTTACTCATTGTAAATATATTAACATAGATAATATCGCGTGTTTAAAATCATACCGTTGTACATATGCATTTTTATTTGAAAAAACAAACCCTTACGAATTTCGTGAAGTAGATATGACTTATTCAACTGTACAAAAAATCGCATACATTTTTCATTCGAATATAAGTTTTATAGAATAAGAAAACACACGTTTAATTATTTTTAATCTATTTAAATGTTTAATCTTTGTATACGCTTTCATAGTTCTGTTTTACATATTTTTTTCGGGTCTATTTACTATTTTGTCACATGTTTAAATTTATACTAAGTTATATTTTAATTAAAGCTTAATTCTGTATATATATAAACAATTACTCTAGTTAAAACGAAATAAAAGGTTTATAATAATATGAAAAATCTAAAATGTAGAATCAATGAACTCAAAAACAACACCGGGTAAAGTGTGTACTTTTACATGAAACGAAAAAAGACTTAATTGTTTCTAATCAAACCATTACATATTTTTATAAATTGTATAGATCAATGCATGATAATTTCAAGAACCTACTGGTATATTTTTAAATTTCATTTTTTTAACGAATGTAAAATGAAATTAAAAACGATTGTTATTCTATTTTTAAACTAACTCAAGATATAAGTTGTATTTCTAGTAAAATATTTGAAAGATCCATTAATTAAAAAAAAAGAATTTCATTAAATGTTATTCGTTTATTTATAATGCAATAATATTTTATCTAAGTTCAAAATAAACTTGAAAGAATTTAATAAATTTCATTCTCAGCTCTTTATTTGCTACGGTTGATCATTGATTTATTTCTTCATAAAAGTTGCTGCTGCATGATTTACAGCATCTTCTGTGCCACTATCTTTTTATTTTTACTCGCAATCCTTTATAATTTATATAAATATCTATTTGTGACTGAAACCAGCATTTATACAGCGTTCTATTTTAACATATTTTTCTTTAAAAATGGTCATTGTAGAAGAAATAAATTCATATGTATATTTTTTATGATCAGGAAACTAATAAACCTCTTATTTAAAGATACCGTTGTGTTTTCATCAAATTTGATTAATTTTTTTTATAAAAAAAAGATTAATAATCATTGCATATTACAGAAAATAATCGCCTTGGAATAAAATCGGTTTTTATTATTTTTTACATTGTTTAACCCTTATCGGTCGATTTGTTTTTACAGAAAATATCTGTTAGGTCTAAGTTTTTTTAACAGTATAACAGATTTTTAACATTTGTTACTATTGTTATAAATTTCAATACAACAACAATTCGTTTTTACATAAATACTTATGAATTGTTTATTAAATCCATACATTAAAATTGTTATTAATTAAAGAAGGAGATCTCGCTCTAGGGGACACTCAATCAACATGGTTGGTTCCTGTGTAGCGATAGATGACTAGAAATCTTGCTACTTTTGGTTCTTGTATAATGACATTCGGCCAATAAGGGTTAAAAAGTTTGAATAACTGATATTTCTTAAATGGACATTTCTTGAATATATATATATATATATATTTTGCTATTTTCAAACTATTTATACATGCTTTATAGCTTTTAATAAAATTTCTGTAAAAATTATTTTAATGTCCTATCCTGCTTCCCCCTATCCTCTATGAAATATTTTCGTACATATTTATGGAATGGCTTTTTATGCATGCATTGTGCATATCTCAAATTACCTACTTTCGACAAAAATGCTCATTCCTATTCAAAACACACTGACCGTAATCGTACAAGTGCCTTTGCAATTGACTCGACGAAAATATTTACGAGACTATATAAAATGTAACCCCTTACGATGATAATGACGACGACAAGTACAAAACCACCCTCACGCAATTAAGGGTTGCGTATACATCAAGGGATGTCGTCTGGGCGTCTCGCGTATTAACCACCATCGCCCCATACACACACACACAATTTAGTATGGTGACGTCTCACATTTCCATAAACAGTTTATTGCTCAATCGCATGGCCGCTTTATGACTAAGCCACCGTGGCAGTTGGTAATGTCAACGACTGTAGTAACTCTGGATTTACTCAAAGAGCTTGTGTCAAACGGCCATTAACTTTCTCTATACGTGTGTCGCGTTCATATACGTGCATGTGTCTCTCTGTATGGGTTTTGTCTATACGAGGTTATGTTTGGATAACTTTTCATGTATTACGTTTTATGTACGTAATACGTAGTTGTTTTATTAGCAATTTCAACTTGTTGAGGATACGTGTACACCTTTGTTATTATTATAAGACTAATTTCAAAGGTGTGGCCGTAAAATATCTATCCCTTTTAGATATATTCATTCACGCTCTACTGCACCCATTTCATTATATTCTCATCAAGTTGAAATATCACGATTTAACACTCTTAAAACAATAATATTTTATAACTGTTTATTGGATATTATCAATATATTTATATTCAAGTTCGAGATTCCACAATAATGTAAAGAGAGAGAAAAACTGGATACGCGACATACAATCCCTATATTCCAATTAGACCAAAACTTCTGCAATAAAACCAAATATAACCCCAAATCGTATCAACTGAATGTTTGAAACTGAACTGAACATATGTACAAAACAAGTAATTGAAACATTGTGGAACTTGTACAATAATAATAATCGTATAACAAGTACAGCGAATGTTATTTCAACACAAAACCAAACATCGGCTGCAAGTAGTGTACAGTGCATGGCATAGATAATAAACCCGTAGTGACTATATTTAACATCTTCTACAGACGTTTAATGTACGTATGCATCATATATTTAATGCAATAATGAATGCAACGTAATTATATAGTTAATCCAGAAATTTGCATGCGTTATTATTGTGTTAAAGATTCGTTTGTTTAACTTCTAACAGTGATTATAACGTTGATGGTGTGTGTTGTGTCGAGAAGTTTCGAGATAAACGAACTCGGATGTGCGTCGGTTTGAAAGAGACTCGTTTTTTAAATTAAGTATGAAATTATACTTTGTTTAGATCTGTTTTGTCACATTGACTGTAATGAATCGTTTTCAAACGCCTCGAAGAATCAATTTTCAACAAAATTGAAACAATAACGTGTACGATTTGTTTTTCAAAATTTTCCAGGCAGATTTTTGTTTAAAAAAACAATTATTCAGTTAACTTAAAATTCTATTATTTTTTAATTACAATACATTCCATCAACGCTAACACACTTATTGTAATCATCTCAAAAAAAATTCAGAACTACTTAAAGCCATTCTCACAAACAGTCCCCAAAAAGTCAATTTTATCTTTTTGAAAATCGATAGTGTTTTCAAAACAAATCTATTTTTAATACAGTTTTTGTTTAGAGAATAAAAAATAGTCAGAAGATGGCAAATGAGATGAGAAAGGACTATGATTAAGAACTAAGGCACCTTTTAATGGCAAAAACTGGCAAAAGATATGTTTATGAGCCACAGAATTGTCAGTCAAGAGAAATCAACTACATTGTACTTCACACTGTGGCCTAGCCCTTTCCATTAAACTCTACAAAACTTACAATTATTATGTTATTTCTGCTGACAGCCATGTACTTAGAAATAAATTCCTTATGAATGATGCCTTCGGAAGGGTAATTAAATCAGTTCAAATCATTTTGGATAGACTGTACACTTTTAATTCTTATTATTTTATCTTCCTTTCTGCTCTTAGTGTCTTTAAATCCTTTTAATATCAATACAAGTCTAATACTGTGGCGGCTAATTCTTTTTTCGGCTCGCAAATCACAAAAAGTTTCTGATCAAAAATATTTCATACATGATTATTGATTCCATAATCTTCAAAATTCGAAGGCACAGAAAAATCTAGCTTAGCCTTTTGATCTGCCTGACGCCATTACAAGCCGAACGTGATTATATATAAAAAAATCAATCTCGAAGAAGATTGTAAAAAATAACACATTTCAAGTTAAATGTCTGTTAATAAAATGACAAGATTTTTATAAATTCAGTACTTGTTTTCTTTATAACAGTATCTATACACATATATTTTTTGTTCAGTAGTTGTTATTATTGAACGATTGTACATTCTAATAACAACAATTCTGATTTAGAACCCAGTACTCATAAACTAAGATATTAAAAAAAATATGTAGTTGTTTAAAGATAACTTTTATACACAAGCATTCGTATAAGTTACATTGTTGTTACCTCGTGGGCTAATGAATTAATAACTGTTCGTCGACAACGTAGTCTAGATAATATCTTATAAAAGACCACATACGGCCTGCAGGTTGGATTTCGCTTACTTTTTTTTACATTAGACAATAATAAATCGTTTAAACGTATATCAAGTCTCGCAAATAAAATTATTGTTTAAATCAACATCAACGTATAATAATTTCGAAATAAATTGTTCAGTTACTTTGATAATAAATTACATATAGACATGTCACCCCTTATGCGTACGCAGACTAGTCACGTTTCCACCCTTGTGATATAATTGTCCACCATCTAACTCGAACAGTCCCCTAGTTCCACATTAAGTGCATTTTCGACAATTGAATCATCAGTATTTTTTTGACATTGCGCAGCGGTCGACTAAAATACACGAATCTTCGTAAAATCATGCTCGAAAAATGAATTATTTACTGTAAATATCCAAATTTAACTCTGATATTTTATTAAATAATATAGAAAATTCGTTTTAATTTGAAAAATGATACAGAGGGTTCGCATGTACCGGAAATTTACAATATGATGACATATAATAATCAACTCATCGTCGTTAAAATCATTTCAGTGGTTTCATTGCGTCAAAATTAACGTTTCTTCTAAAATTACTTTTCAACTATTGAAACATTTTCATTTTCGAAGAAATAAACTTAGTATTTCGCTGAAAATTATAACATTCGTACAATGGAACAACATTGAAAACGTTTATAATTATAACTTAATTATGGAAAAGTAAATATATTATTTGACTTACTCATTATTAAAATATACTTTACACATTTCTGAGAATTTTGTAGATTTTTCAGTTTGTTGGAAATTTAATAAAATAATTTTAATTCTTACAGCTAACAAAATCGTTAAATTAAATCTGGCGAATTATTTAATTCATAAACATTTACATAAATAAGTACACAATTTTTTTAAACAAATATCCAGTTTTATTAATATTGATATATTATATAATTATTTCATTTTAAATAACAACACTTATCCATGCTAATTGAAATCTCTGTGTGTTATTGTAAAGAAGATTAAATTTTAATAACATAATCAGATGCACATTTGCATAATGAGCTTAAATGTAAAGTTTGACATTAGAAATTCAGTGTTTCGGTTAATCCGCAATTTATATAAGACCATGTAGTGCAAGTAGTAAATTTGTTTGACATTAGAAATTGCTCGATTGTGAATTAGAACCGAAATCAAATTATTAAACTTGAGTAATAAATGAAGATATTCTTACACACATTTTATTAATATTTTCTGATTGAATCGTTCATGAAATATTTGATTAACAAAATTGATAAAAATATTTTAATTTTTTTTCGTTTCCATTTGAATACAACAATAAATATATTTCCTCCTAAGTTATTTATTTAGAAAAAAATATATATAAATAATGCAAAAAACTACCGAATAGTTCTCTTTCAAATACTTGTTATATTCCAACATCCTTTTCAGTCGTTTAAGAATCATCAATTTCTTTAGGTTGCATTAAGAAGTTTCTATTTAATTTCTCATCCATTTTCGATAGAAAAAAATTGCACAAGATCTCAAATCGTCATTAAATGCTTATATATGTATATATATATATATATATATATATATATATATCTGTATGTGTATGTCTCTGAATGCACATATATACATAGCCAAATGTATCAACTTATATAGGTCAATACAACAGTAAACAAGATGAACAGCATTCATTGTACGATCTAAGAAAATACATCTAACTAAAAATAGAACGCTACAATGTGTATTTTGGAGGATGTAAAGGTTTTCGTCCTTAATTTTGTGGGAGTTTTATTTGCTTGTGTACACATTCTGTTCGTTGACGTATTCATTAAAGTAAAAATGTGCTTTCTCATTAAACGAAATGTCATGAGACTGTGTGATGAAATACATGTATTTCGTACATATTTTAGTTTATATATAAATACATACAAACATAGATATATCTGTGTGTTTCTGTGTATATTTAAATATAGAATAGAGTTAGGTTTGTGAATTTCAACTTACAAATTTCAGCGAAAAAGTCTGACGTTCTTAAAAGTAGATGTTCTTCTTGTAGATTTAAAAAAAAATCATTCGTAATTCAGTTATTAATAGAGTATACTTTCAATTTTGATTATACGAATATTTAATGACTTCTGTCAAAGTAAAAGTTACCAAATATCAAAATTTAATGTAAAATCTTTCATGTATTCAATTAAAAAAAAAAGAAAAAAAACAATATTTGTATAAAGCAGTTAGTTTTAACTTTTTGTGTGTACAAAAATACTATCACATTATTTCTTAGTTATTATATTAAATTTTTAAAGATATTTTATAGATATTTCCCAATTGAAAGAAATAGTTTCTTAATTTGGTTTACACAAACATTAATCGACAGTGTAGCTCAATACATATTATTCTGATATTTATTAATATTTTGCTCTATTTTGTGCATACAGTTTTATTATAATATATATTCAAATTGTTGATAATATGAAATATTTATCATAACTAATTTTGTTTTTTTTTTTAAAAAAAAAAACATATAAAAGTTACACTGTTTTGCTTCTCTTTATCCTCATTTAAAATATTAAAATTATTTCTAAAATCTGTTTTGTATAAATGAACGAATTATTAATTTCCATACTTTTTCAGGACCGCCAGGCCCTCCGGGACCGCCTGGTAAACGTGGCAGAAAAGGAAAGAAAGGTGATAATGGGGAACCTGGACCGCCGGTAAGAAATAAATAAAAACAATTGTTGAGTGAACCAAAAGAAATCAACAAATTGTTGAAAACACATTTGTGTTGATTTCCTTTTCGTGAGGCAATGCACCAATTTATTGTTGTGTCGTTCTGTGTATTATTTTTTTGTTTCCGATCTTTTCCAGGGTACTACTGGTCCTCCAGGAAAGAACGGATTTCCGGTATATTAGATTTGTTTTTATCGTTTTTTCATATCGTGATCATTAGATATGCTTCTCTGTGACTCTCTCTATCTCTTTATCCATTTCGATTTTGTGAACGTGCATTTATTTCGAATGTCATTTTGTTTTCGAATATTTCTGTTTTTTTTCTCAAACTTCATGTCACTTTTTTATTTTTTTTTCTATGACTATAATTAATTGGCATTGATAAAATCTGAATAATATCAGAAATCAATAATCTGTAGAATCAGAAATTTTACTGAAACCCATTTTAACTGTCTAGTATTTTTTCTATATTTTAATTATATCACTGAACGCGGACATTTAAATTTCTCAATCTCAAGACAATTTCCACGATATAAATTTCTTTTTTACATGTAAATAAATGCGATTTGCAGTTATGTGATATTAATTCAGCCAGAAAAAAAATCTAAATTTCACACAATACGCGGAACGCCATCACCATTAATAATATTTCAAATCTGAACGTGTTTTGCTGTAAGTCCATTAGATTGTATTTGATTTACAATATTAACTATACGAAATTTTTCACCGGACGAATAATAAATAACGAACGGACAACCCACTCACATTTAAAACGTTTGGCGAAATTTTCAAAATATGTAAATATAAATTATAGTTTAATACTTAATTTCACTGGAACCGTTTCATGGAGCCGATGGTCGACATTTAAGTGTAGGCTTTTTATTATCTTTTTGATATTAATTTCAATGCTGTGTATGTTAATATTTGACATTTATATTAATTTTAGCTTCTCTTTTCACATTAAATCATGACCTATATGTGTAAAATACACAAAGTGATATGCAAACCCACATATATTATAATATATATATAATTATATATATATATATATATATATATATATATATATATATGAATATGCGTGTATTTTAATATGGTTAAATTTATATACAAATCTGTAATGCTTTATAGAATAAATTCAATTTAATAAATGACTAGAAACGATAATAAATTCAATTGGAAAAAGCAGATTACTCTATTAATAAAATTTGAATTAATAAATATGATCCTATTTAATAAATTTAATTTTTGAAATGTGAAATACAATGTAATAAAAACCACATGTACATATATAATTATATACAAACACAGAGTCGGTTAAGTAGTTTCTTCTTCTTCGATGGCACTACAGACCAAATCGAGCCTTGGCCTCCTCAGTTTTCTGCCTCCAGACATCCTTCTGCCTCACAGTCCTTCTCTAGTTCCTTACTCCCAACAGTTCCATGTAGTGGTCTTTTGCCGTTAAACCCATCCAGTGTCCGAGGTTTTTTTTGAGGTTTCGTAACGTTTGTTGTTAGGTAGGGTTGTTACTCCCACGTCCAACCTTCTTTTCGGAGGACCATTTTCCCGCTCTCGCTAGCCCTGACTCCTCTCGCCATCGGGGATACCCGATCTTGAGTGAGGTTACTCAGGTTACTAGGGTTAACCACTTATATTCAAGAGTTTACTTGTTAATAATTTCTGTGGAGCTTCAGCTTACAATGAACTACTTAATCAATATAACTGATTAATACAAATATAGATGTGTATAATGCAAGAATGTATTATACAAACAAAATTTTATTTTAATAATTAATGTTACAAATTATAAATCACTGGTACCAGTTTAAAAAAAAGACGAATAATAACAAGGAAAAAACACTAAACATTCAAGGTACAAAATCTAGATGTTCAAATATACGGTTTTCTTAATACAATTTCCTCAAAAACATAAGAAGAATCAAATTATTTGATATCTCTTTTTCAGTAAATGCATAAAATGAATTTAATCTGTCTTAATTTTTGAATATTAATCAAAGAAGTTTTTTTTATAATTTTCCATGTACCAAATGAACGTTTTTGCAATAATGAACTGAATAAAAAATATCCTTAATATTTTTAATACATTTCAAAAAAAATCTCAATATAATTACTATTTAATATACAGAATATTTATAAAAATCCTATCTGTTTTAGAACAGTAAAAAAGTAGAGAGGTTATTAAAAACGTGTTTGATTATAAAACAATGAACATCCCATATTTACTCAAGTATTGATAGTAGTTATTCAAGTGCCTCCTCAATACTTGTACATAAATTGAAACTTGCTGGTACATTTATAGATTGTATCCATGTATCCATAAATATATAGTATTAAAATGTTTAAAGCTTAAAATACATATTTTTTTCAATATATTGAGAGACATATATATATATATATATATATATATATATATATAAATAAATGTGTGTTGTTACGTTCGTAATTTTTACCTATTCTTGACTGAACCCTTAACGGTCGACACTTTCCTTATAGTATATATCTACAAGACGAAAAAATATTGGAGAAAATATACATGATTATATAAAACAAAAACAATACTTATAAAACGGAGTTATTTATTTATGCAAATATAAAAAAAATGTTGATGATTCATAACATAACTGTGATGGCCACTATGTATGGCCGTACGTGTTCTGTAGCATAATTGTGATGGCCATTATGTGTGGCCTTTCAACCGTTAGGGTTAATATATTTTTAAGGTTAGGTTTATATTTTTCTCGAATAGTAAATAAGAGCTTGTCTCTCATAATCACAACAATGAGTTTACGATCATTATCTTTTTTAAATTTATACGATTCATTTGTGTTTCAATGTGTCAATACCAGAAGGTAAATTATATCACATGCAGATATTTATTATTTTTTTCAAATGTATGCTCAATAGTATATATATATATATATATATATATATATATATATATATATATGGATCAAGATTTATTTAGCAAAGCATACAAATTTGTATTACTAGTGGTTTTTAAAAATAAACTCCCTGACCTGTGTGTGTATAATATTAACTGTATTATATATGTATATACATATATATATATGTATATACATATATATATATATATATATATATATATGTATGTATATATATAATAGATATTTAACAATAACAATATCTTGGCATACATTCATTTAGATTGTGTTTGCAGGCGTCACAAAAGGGTGAAAAAGGTGAACGTGGCTACGCGGTAAGGAAACAAATTACCCCATTCGCTAATTTTAATCTCAAAGCCGCCTCGATACTAGAGCAATCTCTCTAACCCCTAATAATGAGTGCTGTGTTTTGTTTAACATCTAGATAGCTTCAAGTTGCGCCATTTTCGACATAGCCACCCGTCCTCTATAACTGAAAGATATATGCGCATCTTTGCTCTACACCCATTTATTTGTCCTATCCCTCTCTCCCTCGTGCAATTAACTGCTTCGCGAAAAACAAAATAAAGGGATGCCGTTGAGTTGAGAAATATTTGAGATGGTACAACTACAGTTTATCGTTAGGTTAAGTTACGTGTGTTTTTTTTTTCTCGACGCTTTTAATTATTCTGAGTGTTGTTTTTTCGACGATTACACGTTTGTTTTCGTTCCGTTTCTTATTTATATATTTACGACGGATAGTGTTATTTTTTTTTTGTGCAGAAATTTGTATGAAATCTCGATTTCGTTTGAGTGAAATCGGGTTTTAACTGAAAATACATATTTTAAATATTTCTAACATTCATTGAACGCGTGAATATATTATCAAGAGCCTTTCAATGAATGAGTCAACCTATACTTTCTGGAAATATCGAAATGAAACCTGTATTCGTTTTACAGCAATAACAATAATTGCAAGTGCACCTGCTCAAGATAGTAAATCCAATTACATGTATTTCATTAATAAACAAAACATTATTTTTTTACCAATTCCCTTCTTCGACCTATTCTTAAAAGCTTTCACTGAATAAAACAATAATTTCAGCATATAAAAACGAAATTATGCTCAACACAAGCGCTTGAATAAAAGAGTAAATAAACACCAACACGGTTTTTATAATTTTCTAGTTTAATTTTTAGTCTCTGACCTTCTTTCCAGAAAAAGCTATTCGTTGATTTAATTGTTTTATTTATACTATACTATTATAAAGTATTTATTTCTCTAATGCATTTTAAACATACTTTTACTTTATCTTTCCTCAAACTATTTCGTTTTTATTCAAGTTACAGCATTTAATTTGTATGATCTTTTTCTATCATCTAGCAAATTAAACTAGAGACTAATATATTTATCTTACTTTAATCTTGGTGAGACAATAAGTACTTCAAGTAGTCAAATTAAATATAAGAGGAAATTCCCACTATATTTTTTTATTCAAAAATATAACATAAATAACTGTTTAGAAATAGACCGAACAGATAAATCAGTAAATCTATTTAGAAATTAATCGAAATCGTTAGTTATGAATCGAATTATCCGTTACAGAAGTATTTTTAAATAAATACTCGGTCAGTATTTCTAACCACATCCCTATAACTGTATACAACAGTGTGGTTTGAATATAGTATAAAAAATAGTGTCAGTCCTCAAAGAATTAAACCATTTGCTATAACACAATCAGTTTAATAATACCTTCATTTTTGCAAAACCGACAAAAAATTAAATTCAATCTTAATAATTACATTCTTATAAAATTAATAAAGAGATTAACTAATGTATAAAAAAACTATAAAAATATTCATATTATTAGAGAAAAAATATTCTTAAATCAGAACTTGAAAAGAGAAACAAAAATAAAAATGAGACTTGTTTCGATATTTCCATAAAGATGCATTCATTGAAATATTATCTTATATATATATATATATATATATATATATATATATATATATATATATATATATATATATAAGAATAAGACTAATTCAGAAATAATTTAAAATAAAATATTGTAGTTAGAGGCTATTCTCTGTTACAGGGTCTTAGCGGATTGCGTGGCTTCCCTGGATTCCCGGTTGGTTTATTTTTTACAAAAATAAAAAACAAATATCTTAAATATTAATTCACTTGGGAAATATTAACATATCTGTATTAAAGGCACTATTAGTTTAGATACTGTTTAGTTCTTCTAGAGACTATGGGTTCAATACGGCTGATGTTGAGATCTTGTGTACGTTTATATTCGGATAAATATTTATATAAATTTATTTCAGCTCTCGACACTAACAAGCTGTTGCACATATTTTTATTAACAAACTATTAACAATATTAACAACAATGCCAATCAATTATGTATGGTTTCTTTCCGTTATGTTATTTTGTTTCATTCATGTTGCATTGATTTCTTCATGTATGCACATTTTCAGTATATGTAGAATGTATCTGTATTTTCTATGTTCGATGGAGAAATGTTTTGTGAGTTTTTTTTTAAAAAAAATAGATATCCTGAAATTATCAGAGTTTATATGAAATTAATCGATAAAGTTATCAGAAATTGACACTTTAGTATGTATTTATTTAACAGAATACATGTTTAGTATAGAATTAAAGATCTATCTGAAGATTACAAAAGTCAAAACCTGTCCCAGAAAAAAAAACTCGCATGTGGCTTGCAAGATTTGCGTAGAACACTGTACAATAAGAACACAGAAGAATAACACAATAATTTACTACATTATCCTATACTATGTCATATAATAATAATTATACCTGGAATTATTTATAAATGTGTAAAATATCAAATTAAAGATGATATCATTGTTTAAGTGATTAATAAAATGAAATTAGTTCTAAAACCATGTAAAAAAAACTCACAAAGCATTTTTATTTAATTGTAATTACATAACTTAATGATAAAATGAAAATTTACTTAGTACGATTATTTTACAAACTTCTATTATTTCAAATTGTACAATAAATTAAAAAAAATGTCGTTTATTTACTTATAATTCTTTTCAACTAATATTTGTTCACAAATAAATAAATATTTTGCATTATTTTTCATTCTTAAATTATCATTGAATTAAAAATAATTGTGACAACAATTCGAAATGTCTAGATAAATAAATAGCAAGGTTTTCTTAATAATTTGCATTAAATTTGACTCTTCATTCTTTAATTCGACTTTTCATCTATATATCATTCTATCTTATCTCTTCTTGAATAAAAATGTATCCACAGTTCATATAATCTAAGTTAGGTCTTTTTTAAGAAGATAATTGCGAATGCACATATAAACATAAATTAAAATATAATTCTCTCATTTTTAAAAATTGTTTTACATTATTTTCGATTATAATACATAAGAATTTAAATTTTACACAGTGTATTATTAAAAAATATAATAAATAGAATACTTGTATGTATTTGATGTGAAAACATCATTCAGATTGCAATAAAATCGATTGGTAACGAAAATACGACATGGAAACTCTTACATCACTACTAATTAGAGTTTGACTTTAAACTGGAATATCTGTTACCGTTCTCCATCTCTTATCTTTACAGAACTCTTATTTATATTTACTCTTATCCGAAATGCTATTTCAGAGAAATAAATAACAGGGAGTGAACAAAATCCCGTTGCATCGCTCATACCTTTCGGTTTTAAAAGTTTAAACCGTTTTGATTTCCTTCCAGTCTGCTATAGAACGGTAAAAATATTAATTTCAAATCGAAAAAAAATTTCGAAGTTAGCTAAAGCTCCAAATCGATTGTATCGGGCAAGAGTAATAACTTTAAAGCCACTGAAAAGCACCCCATGCCGATAAAACAATGAGTTGAAAAACATAGAGAATAAAAAAATATATTTCAATGAAATCTATTTCTCATGATTTCGCTTTAAATTCTTTAAAATATTAAACATGTTTGGAATCTTTTCATTTATAAAACTGACCACATCGAAGGCAAGAATGTTTTTACGTAAAAAATTTTTTTTGCATACATATAGAGTATATAGGGCTTTTTTATTCTAGCAATTGTTTTACTGAGTAATAGTAATAATAAACTAATTAGAATAGATCAGATTCACTGACTGGAATTCTCTTTGAAATAAAGGTCTCATCTTCTGCAAATTCCCTGTTTTAGTTTTCAGATAAAAAATAGACAGGACGAAGGGAAAATGATTCCAGAATAAATGACAATTTATTTCAGATTGACACGTCTTTATTGTGATTAGAACATTTATCTACATTTTTTCTATAATTTTTAACACTAATTTTGCAATTATGATAATATTTACCAATATGAGATTAAACAATTAGTCTAATTAAATTCCTCACATGTTAGATACCCATAAACTAATTTTGATAGATAGCCTATTTTCTTATACTTTATTTTACACTACAAATTTAATAATAACAGAAATGTATATCGATTAAAACTTTAATAAAATCATATACCTTTTTTAAAAAAATATAATTCACAGTTAATTCATTCACAATTTCTTATAAAAAAAACTGTTTGTACTATTAACATCTACATTATTGAATCGTTTAGTTTATAAATTAATTTTGTAAAATGATCGTACAATAATTTTCAAATATATAATTAGCATTTTCTCAAAACTCATTCTATCATAATCATATCTTTCGTTCATTTCTTCAGTTTATATTTTACTAACACTCTATTCTTTTTAAATAGGGACCAATTGGTTTGGATGGACCTAAAGGAGATCCTGTAAGTATTTAGAATTAAATACAATTCAAAATACTATCTTATAGATTTATATCTGTTGCAACAAACAAAATGATATGTTTATTATAGGGTAGACCTGGTGAAAAAGGACAAAAGGGCGACCTAGGAAGTCCTGGTTTTGATGTGTTCTCCGCAGTCAAGGTACGGTATTTTTTAAAAACGTACTCGTTTTTACAACTATTTGATTTATGTACATATATTTTTTAATCTGTAGAAAAGTTTTTAGAAAAAGAAACACTACACCAGAAATACAGAATTATTTCTTTATTTTTTTAGTACATAAAAATTATTAATTGATTTTAAATTTTCGTTTTTTTTTAACGACATGCTCTGCAAGTCAATTAAGTCTTCAGATTTATCTTAGAATCTATCTAAATGTTTCGTTTAATTTTTCAATTCTTTGTTATTTAATTATGGCTATTTATAACAAAGTTTTTTTTAATAAAATAACTTTGAACAATACAATTAAATAAATTATTAAAATGGGTAAGAAATATATTTTTAATATTGATTTCATATTTATATATAATTTCCAGGCATAAATCAATTCCATTAAAAATAACACTAATTATAATCCATAATTTTTCATCTTAGTAATAATTCCAATTATTTAATTCTGTTTTTTATAGATTATATACTGTTAACAGTATCCAAATGTGTTTTAACTTATTAAACGCTAATTTTTGACATTTTTTTTAATAATGAATGTCTAATTTATCGAATACCAGGTTCTCATAATCGTCAATTAGTTACAAATCACTAATTATGTATATATTTTTAAACAAAAAAATAATTAATTAATATCAGGTCGCTGGAATTTAAAGAAAGTTTTAAAATCATTTAGAAAGTATATTTTCTTAAGAACATGTTATTTTTTATTTTTTCTCTAAGAAATTGTAATGTTATTAAAATTGTCACTGAAAGTTTCTGAGAAAAGAACGGTTTTGTTTACAACTATTTTTTAAAAGAAAGAAAAACTTTAAATTTATGTACAACCAAATGTAAATTTTTGTAAACTCGATCGATACACTGGAATATTTTAAATGTCAAATGCATTTCAGGGTCTTAAGCGATCCGTGACCACATTGAGAGGTGGTTCATTAGGCTATGCAGAAATCGTTGCTGTCAAGGTGAGAACTGAGTACTGCCGAATAAAATATCCCATCATTATGGATCGCTGCCTGCTCTATATGTTATATGTTTTATAATTTTTTTGATGATTTTTCTAACATTTTCAGGATAACATTTTTTTATTATTTATCGTATTTTTTGCGGAACTGTATGTCTATTTTTATGTAGTTCTTCATATAACAATATCTGCTGTTTGATTTTTGTTTGTATTTCGATTCAGTGAAAATTGTGTGCTGTTTGTAAATGAATCTAAGATTCAACTTGAACAAATATTTTATAATTTAGCAGTGTGATTTAATTCACTTTCATATATAAATTAACACTTTACAAATCTTAATATTTTTTTTGTTAAAACGTCCAATCATTAATTAATATCTGCTTTGATACTCGGATGTGTATTTCGATGACAAGTTCATAATTTTCATAGTGTAGATAACGAAAATCTGTAGATATTTTCTGTATCTATACTGTGAATAAAATTATAATTACTTAGAAATAGTGATCAGCGTATCAAATAGAAAATAATCAGTTATTGGACTCTGATAAAAAAAATGTCCTAGTGTATAAGATGTTGGTTAATATGTGAAAAGATTATAATTGGTCCTTAAAAATATATATTGAAAAAATATACGAATTTTAATTATTCTATCATATCAATCATATAATAAATATTTATTGATAGTTAAAAAATATTTAATAGGATCTTAATTTTTCCATCAACCGATTCTTATAATTCCTTGATTTCGACAGTTATTTCGATTATTATTTTTTTAATTTACTTAATGTATCTTATGTATTAGGATAAATATTTATTTTTGCTTACGAAGTATTTTATAAACTCTCAAATCTTATAATCTCCCAATTTCCACAATAATTATTTTTTACATTTTTGATTCAGTACTTATAACAATTTTTTTAAAAAAATTATTCTATAGCTGCAATTATAACAACAGTTCATTATTTTCTTCGTAGACATATTTCATCACAAGTTTCATTGAATACAAAATTTTAAACTGCTTGATGCTTCGATTGTCTTAGTCGCAAACTAATAAATGTTCAAATTCAACCGAAAAAAAATGAATTGATTCCTGACTAATTAATTATAATTTTATATAACTAGATAACAGCATTTTTTTACATTTTTACAACATGTCTTTCCTTCTATTACTTGCAAGAAGCGAGACTGTACCAATATTTTATCTGATTATCTGTGATTTATTTGGAAAAATATTTTTTATTTATTTATTAAATGAATCTTTTTGGCTTTTAAATGCCATTAAATATTTTTGTGTAAATGTGTTACAATTTTCACTGGACCATTTGTAATTAATAATCGACTTTAATTTATAATTATTTGTTTATTATTGTAGTTTCATCAGCATGAGTAATTTACATTGGTGGCATTATATATTATACCTGTTATTGTCGTCCATTTCGCTCCTCATGCTAATATTGCCAATCTGTGCAGCTCAAAACAACCATAATAACTAACAAAAATCGGCATTGTAACTTTTACTGACGAGTAGTAACTAACTTTTAGGGGCTACAAGAAGCTGGTCATAACATTTCTGCACAGACCATCATACAGCTGAAAGTAAGTTTGTGCTTTGTTCACAACTTAACAGATTGGCTATTAACAATTTCATACTTCATGTTTTATTTAGTTCTTAGTTCTAGTAAAAATGTAACTGATCGTTTTCTTATCTGTCTGTTTACTTATTCAGTGAGTAATCTTATCGTCTTAGTAAATTAAATACTTAATAAATATTTTTTAAAGAACATTGTTTTTCAAAATACACGTTTTTTGTATAAATTCATTCAAAAGTTAGTTATTTTGCTAATATTGACAAGTCGAATTGTTTATCAAATTTCACTTTTATTTTTTTAAAAAAAATCCACTTAAAAATCCCTTCTTATTCCCAAATAATTACAGAGTTTCAACCCCTCTTCCTTGTATTTCACATCATTAAGTATAAATTGAACTCAGTAAGAGGATTAATATAAACAGTTTTATATAGAAATATGTTTTAATTCCGATTTGTTTTTAATTTCAGTTTTTTTCTCAGTCTGTATTCAACAGTACTCAACTATATTAAGATAAACATTTTAATAGTTTAACAAGTACTGCACGTTTTTTATTAGATCTCAGTAATTTCTGTTTTAAAATAAAATCACATTTTAAATACTTTACCGGTAAAGTAACTAATTAATTTTGATTGAATATAATCGTTTTTTTATTTATCAAAACAACTATCAAAACATTTCGACTGAACAACATATTTCCTCAATATCAAACATTGTAATCGTTCCAATAATAAATTTTGACACGTGGCTAAATTCACATTTACAAATAAATTTTTACTTCTCCATACACCACAAAAAAAAATAATAAAACTCTTTCGTTAATTAGATTGTTAATTATACGCATTTCGATTGCAATTCCATCATCCTCGTATCATTAATGTATGATAAAATCTGTATTATTGTTTATATGTACTGATTTTTCTGTAACTCATCGTTCTGAGGATTAACATTGCCATCGGAATTCACATAAACATCAACTAAAATGATCAATTATTGAATGTTTTTGATTAGGAAACTGTTTATAAGGCAGTGAAAAATTCATTCGATTTTTTTAATCCAATGTCCCGTTAATAAAAATATTTATTAACAGGTAGCTACATAGAAAAATAGTTACATTTCTATTAGACGTATTCGCATGTTCTCCTATAATTTACTTCTTACATTTATTTATATTATTTATCTATTTTTTAATTATTATAGTTTTTAGTAAAGTCAGTTATTTATAATTATTATTAATTTTCAAAATAGTGTATGCGAATTGAACAAGAATATATATTTAAAATATGAAAATGTAATAGAAAATACTTCTTGATATGTTTTATTATATTTCAATTGAAATAAAACTTAAATAAAAAATATATTCATAAATATACACGTGAATATTTTTAAATTTTCTTACATTTTAATCTGAATAATAATTTAAATTATTTTTTAACTTTTTTTATACTCGGATTACGGAATTAAATTTGAAATAGGATTTTATTTTAATTACTATATAATTTTTTCAACGATACAAGAATTAATCGGTTTGAATATATAGGGTGAGCCAGGAGAACCAGGACCGCCAGGACCACCAGGACCGCAAGGACCAGAAGGGCTACCCGGACATGATGGACGTACAGGAGTGCCTGGAGAACCTGGAGGTCAAGGTGAAAGAGGACCACCAGGACCAATAGGACCGATTGGACCTACAGGACCTAGCGGTTTACCAGGACCAAAGGTGTGTTCATTTATTCTCTTTTTATAATTCATTTTAGATTGAAAAAATGTTCAGTAATACATATTATTTTATTCACTACGAATAGACAAAGTTTCTTCAATTTGTTTTGTAATAACAAAACTATTATTTTCTTATTTTAAAAAAAAGTTATTAAAACTTTCATAATTTAGAATGTATTTTTTTCAAAGCTGTAATTCAAATAATATTCGATAAATAAATAGTAAAAGGCATATTAATTAATTCAAACATTTAATTGCAAGAAACCTATTCATTTCGTTTTATGATTTATTTATTTTTCTTTTCAACATCCATATTTACCAATTAATAGGGAGTAAAAGGCGATTATGGCTTCATGGGTCCTCCAGGTTTTCCAGGACGTCCCGGACATCAAGGTTTACCTGTGAGCATGCAGTATTTTTCATTCATTTTTTTTTGATTTCTTACTGTAACGTTTTATTATAAAAACTTCTATTTATTTTTTTATTATTAACTCTGAAACTTTTTATAACTTTGTTCATTTTTTTTCAATTTTTCAAATCTATATTCATATCTAAAACATCTGCTTATTTTTTATATATTTATTTATTTAGGGAGCCCCTGGCCGGAATGGTACTAATGGTGAAAAAGGGTTGCCTGGACCACGTGTAAGTGTGATTTATTTAGGTTTTCAGATGCGGTGGTTGGATAACAGTACTAATCTTTATGTGGTGTAATTATATTAAAAAAATTAACAACTTTCTTCCTTCTTATCTTCTATCCGTTGTAAAATACATCTATTTTATATTTAATAAACGTTTTGATTTATGAAATGAATAAAATTTTATTATAATTTTCAAATACGGTTCTTGTTTTTTATGAAATAATAAGTTAGAACTGGAGCATGAAATTGATTAAAAATAGTCGATAGAACATTTGTTTTAAACTGAATTTATATTCATATTTTTTTTATAAAATAGCTATGAATATAAATTGATACGCAGTTGATAAACTCTATTCGAATATTATTTCTCTTTTCGGTCTTATATCGCCCATTATTCTGTACTCATCTAAATATTTTACACAAAAACGATCACTAATATTGTTGTTTTACGTCCAATATATCTTTTTATCCTTTCCTATGTGCTTTAATTAATTGAAAATATTCTTTCAGGGCGATAAGGGTGATAGAGGAGACCGTGGTTTTACAACAACTATAACTGGAGATAAAGTCCCAACCGGCATTATTGAGGGTCCTCCTGGACCACCTGGACCACCAGGTTAGTCGATCAGTTTCATAATAAATACCTGTTTGTTAATTTATCTTAAAAATGTCTGTTAACTGGAATTGTTATATCAATCTTCAGATAATTGAAAAAACAACAATGTCTTTTAGACGTTTTATTCTATTTGTATTATGGTTATTTTATTCGATAATTTTTAAATCAAAACGAGTTCTAAAAAAAGCACGAAATTGAAATTGGAGCCTAGTGTTTAGAAATTATTGAAAAAATCTTCAGATTCTTCATAAAATTGATAAATAAAAATTGTTTTTCAGGCAAGAATACGAATTTCTGTATAAAATCAATTGCATGCTTATTTCTCTAATACAAAATAATTGATTTAAGTTAATCGCCCAATAAAAAAATGTGTCAAATGTGTGTATTGTTTGTGTGAATAAGTGAAAATATACATTTAACATAATCATGATATTACACAAATATTAGGGCCTCCAGGAGAGAAAGGCGAATTAGGACCAGTTGGTCCTCCGGGAATGCCTGGTGAAAAGGGTGCACGTGGCAAACGTGGCAAAAGGGTAATGTACACATTTATATTAAACTTTTTCTACATGTCTCATCCATCCATAACCATTTTGCATCTTGTTAACGTGACACCACACCTTAATACAACTGAACCGATTTGTTTTTTAAAAAAAAATAAAATTAAAAATCACTTAATCGACTGCATGTGGTAATGGTTTATTCGTTCGGGTATATTAGATATTTTAACTATACTAATATTTGTGTTTTAATTAAAATCATTTCTTTACATAAGTACAAGTACAACCTCAACAGAATTCAACAGATTTTCGAAATTTAAACGAGTGTCATGTTAAACAAAATGTAAGACTTTAAACAGACGTATCAAAAATTTTCTGTCAATTGCATAGCGTCATATTTTTTATGAAAATCATACTACATTTGTTTAATGCAAGGATAGCAATATAAATCCCTGCACGTGGAAGCATTTAAGAATAATGCATTGTTTGAGTTGTTTATTATTTTGTACTTATTTTAATGTTTCGTTCGGACATGATTGTGCATGCTACTCATTCTACAATTTCTGTTTGCATGATTGTTTAAAATTTTGATTGAACATTTATATTTATGTTGGTTAAACCCTTGTTATGATTAATAAAAAATACATATTATTTTTTAAGAAAAACAACATTCAGAATTTAATTATGAACTTCTGATCTCGACAATTCTGACATACTTAGAAATAATTTCTTTATTCTTACGATCGATTTTTATACCGTTTTTCAAAAAAATTATATTATATAATATAAAATTTATTTTTTATTACAACTTCAAACTTCTTATCTGTATCACACATTTCATTCTCGATTCTTTTCAAAAAGCATATTTTAGATGCCTGAACCAGTTTTTCAAGAATGCATTGTACATTAAACGCATCCAATTATAAATATTTGTGTATTATTTTAGCACGTTTTTCGTTAGAATTTATTTTCGTATTTTAAAACCCAGTTCCTGTTTTTTAAAAAATATTAATATAAATATGTTTTATAATAGTTTTATATTTTATGTAATAAACATTTACAAGAACAATAAATAACTCTTGTTATTTATATTTGACAGATTTTCCTCAATGGACCAAGGGTAAATTTCAAATCTTATTGTAATTTTATTGTTCAGAGAGTAGTTTAATTGCAAATAATCAATTAATATTTTTTGTGTTGTTATTTTAACATTTTTGTTCCTATTAATAAAATAATTCATTAATTCGTGAACTCTTCTTTGATTTTTAATAACCAAGTATTAACTATTAGATTGTTTTCTTTAAATAAACATTAGATATATTCTTGAAGCATATATTTATATTTTTGATTCATTATGCAATTTATTGAATTTAATCTCAACTTTTGTGTAAAATTGCAATAATTTCTATCGTGATAGCCGAAAGACGCCATACATTATCTCGTCTTCTTCAACGAACTGGTTTTTCATTGGTCATTGTTTTTAATTAATAACAAACGAATATTTTTACTACACAATGTTTGTGTTTTCTCAAATACATTTTCACTCAGCACAACCATTTTTTCTAGTTAAAATGTTCAATAATTTATTGATTATTTTAAAAATATCTTGGACACATTTCGATAACGATGTCATCATCCTCAGAATCTTAGTGTGGGATCTCTGTCTTAGTTGTCCAACCCAATGTGAATAACTAGGACATATTGTTTTAATGTCTAAAAAATAACTGATAGTAAGTGAACTATTTACGAGATCTGTTTAGAAATTTTCCAAATAGGTTAAATAAAACAGACATCAAATATCTATAACAAATCACCAATTATTCCCAAAAAAAAACTTCCAGTTAGAGAGATTTAGAGATATAGAAAAGCATCTGTTGTATAAAGAATAAAAAAAAAGATTTTAAATTTACACAAGTGATTTTTTGTTCTTCAAAGACTACACACATTTTTCAAATCGATCGAATATCGATTATTTTGCTGTGTAAAAAAGTGTTTGCTTGTAAAGAATAAAATTTTACAATGTAATTTTAGGACTGAACTGAAATTCAGTTTCACAAATGAATTTTTCAGCCACCTTAAATTATAAAAAAGCTTTCTGATCAAAAATGTTCAGTATTTGATTATCGATCATTTTTGATTATTGTTTATGCACATTTCGTTAGTGATGACATGTACAGAAGAATCTTATCATATTTTATCACATAAATAACTGATTGAAGAATCTAATATTATTTGATTTTCCCACATGAAATAATTTTTATGTATGCTGAAAAAACATATTGTACATAGTGATAGGAATTTCGATAAAATACACCAGTTTTAATAGTATTTATTGACAATACATAAATTGCTACATAATGAATAATTAATACATAATAATATTTCATATAATTCCATATATTAAAGTCATAAATTTCATTGAAATTAGATATTGAAAAAAATAATTTAAACTCCTCTCTGAATTATTGATTGTAGGGTGGCAAGCATGTTTTATCATAAATTAAAAACTTTGTGATATTTATTTTACAAATATGCATGTTTTAAAATATAATTTGTTTAACTAATTATTTAACAATATTTTGTAACAAATAATAATAGTTCTTATTAATAATTTTTATTTTATGAATTTTCATTTATTAATTTTTGTAATCATATTAATTTTATTATTTTTAGTATTTATATTATGATTTGTAGCTAATTATCTTCAAGTTTAATAATGCACTAACAACTAATATCGCTAATTAACTACAATAATTAGCACACAATTAATTCGACAAACACAACGTATTGAAATAATTTTCTGTTCTGCACACGTTTTTCGTCACTGGTTTTTCATTGTAAGTATTTTTTGGAATTATTATCAAATAAGTAAATAATATTTCGATAGATTTTTTTATCAAATCAACATTTGTACATTGAATATAATGCTTTGCTTCTGTAGTTAACGTAAATAAATGCATCCAGTAATAATGTAATAAAATCCATTTGTATACAAAAAGTCGTCATTTTTCGAGAATAAAAAGAAACAATTAGTAGATTATGAAGCTATGCAATCACACAGTGATTTTGATATGTCTTAGGGTCGTAAGGGTTTGGACGGCGAGGCTGTAGAAAGGGGATTGCCTGGTCTACCAGGGCCTAAAGGAGAATCCGGTGAACCTGGGCCTAAAGGAGAAAAAGGTGAAAAGGGAGAGTTTGGGCTAGCAGGTATATATTATACCCGGTCCTAGGTTGTTGTTAATATGCTCGAATTATACTCACTTATAATTTTTAGAATCTCGCAACTCAAAAAATAAACAAACGATTAAATACGTAAAAATATAATACTAAATATTTTATTTACAATATTTCGAATTCAATAATTTTGATTAAGCTGTCACTGGAGCAAAATATTTCATGAGCGAAACAATTCGACTGTATCAACTGATATATATATATATATATATATATATATATATATATATATATGCGATTTATAACTGGTACATCCTAGTATGGTTGCACAATATTAATTCTAACACATTTTCTACTTCAATGGGGATCACATTCTGTTTCCAATGAATACATTTTATTTTCTTTCTATATACGTTTTCAGTAATTTCATCAAAATATTACATAATTTTTATGAATTTTGAATAATAAATTATGTAATTTTGAATTCTGACTCGAAACTATAATTCAAATTGTATGTTTGTGGTTGTGTGTGTCAAAAAAATATAGTATTCTTAGTTCTTTAATGTGTATGTTTGCTTAAAACTATCCATATACCTCTCATAAAAACATTAAAGTATATAATTTTTTAAAAAATACGAAATACTTCAGCTGTCAATGTAATTTCACTGCAATTAAAATACATTAATAATAAATAAAAACGTTTATATACACCATCTCAATATGCTCTTGTATAAATAGTAATATTGTACTTTTTTAAAGTACAAGTTAGATAGTAAAATATTGAAAAATACCTAGTTATACCTCATATAATTTCTATTCTTTTTTTCACTTATATATACTAGACATTCTCGCGTATATGGACGATAGTGTGGCTCTGTTTTTATTTATTTAAAGTGCAATAATACTGTTCGGATCATAACAATATTGTGTTAATTAAATAAGTAATAAAACACCTATGTGTGACAAAAACAATTCTATGACAATTTTGATTAATTAATGGATAGTACGGATTTATTTATTTAAATCAAATAACAATAACAGATTATTTTGAAGCATTGAAATAAATCAATGTTAATTTTATAGGCCCCAGAGGGGAATCTGGACCTATTGGTCCAATTGGCGAAAATGGCATTGATGGCAAACCTGGCCCACAAGGACCTCCTGGATTACCTGTTAGTAAAATTTAAAACAGTACATTTTATATAAAACAAGAAATACTTTTTTTATTGATGATATTGTTTAGGGTCAAGCTGGGCCAAAAGGTGAAAAAGGAGAGTATGGAGATATAGGCCCTCCTGGTTTAATGGGTCCGCCTGGTTTACCAGGACCTCCAGGATATCCTGGTCAAAAAGGTGAAAAAGGAGATAAAGGTGAATCGGTATGTAAAAATAATATTTGAAATATAGAATGATAAGTTAGAAATTGCTCCACTGGTTTTCTTCATAATCCTTTAAAACACCTATACCTCTCACTGAAAAACAATAATGTAAATGAATTAGTTCTGTTATATATGTAAATAATAATAATAATAATGAAATTTATTTTCATTAAAATAATATTATAAATATAAGTATTAATATATTTTTTCTGTTTCGGGGCATTCTTTACACTGCAGAAATACAAAAAACTAAGACGAAGACAGGTAAATATGTTTTGATTTTTTTGTTATGAATATCAACTATGTAAGAGCAGCTTAAATTATATATATATATATATAATCAAATCAAAACCTTGAAATTTATAATTTTCAGGGTGATGGTACAGGAGAACCAATTGCTGGATATGGAGAAGTTGTAAGTACCAATGATTCATTTGAGTTAAAAATATATTTTTTTATTTACAATTTTTTTTTATATTTCTTAGATAATTGGACCACCAGGGCCTCCAGGTCAACCAGGTATACCAGGTTTACAAGGACCACCTGGAATAAAAGGTGATCGAGGAAATGATGGAGCCAAAGGCGAAGCGGTAATTACTACTTCACAATTTTTATAGAATTTATTACTTGTGTTTCGATTGCTTCATTTTATATGTATGCAATGGGTTTTTTAGAACATACTAATTATAAAATAACTTGAATTTACAGTTTTTTTTATCTAAAAATAATAAATTACAGAAAATATTTTCTCGCACATTTTAAAGTTTTTACTAATGCAACTAATTTGGTGCATTTTTGTTTTTAGGGTGAAAAAGGAGCAAAAGGTGATCCAGGACCTATGGGACTTCCTGTAAGAAAAACAATTTATTGAAAAGATAATTGTTTTTGTAGAAGAGACTTGTTATTAAATATTCTTGGAAAGTGAAAATTATATAATAAGATATAATTTTTAACATATTCTTTTAGGGTCCCATGGGATTACGAGGTGAAGCCGGTCGAACTGGTGACATCGGAAAACCGGGACCCATGGTAAGAACAAGATTCCCGTTCTAAACATATACTAATATGTTTTATTTTATTTAAAAAAAAATGTTAATCATCAAGAATTCAATCTCATCAGTTATAAATGTGAATCATAAACTGTTGTTATACTCATTTCACATTTCCTTAAGTTTTGTAATGAATTAAACTTGTGTTTTTAAGCAAATATTTTGTGTACTTGTAAACAGAACACTTGTGCAAATTGTTAAACAAGTAACATAAACTCTTATAATTTATGTATTGTGTTGATATTTTAGTTGATACATGAATGAAAAAATTTGAAACTTTTGTAATCAATACTGGATCACATGTGGAGAAGATTGAAGTGTACTACAAATTGAAGATGTTGTAAATACAAAATATGAATGAAAATGATTGTAATCAGATAATTAACACATTAGTTGATCTTAGAAACAGATACTATTTCATCCATATTTTGTATTCGATAAACTTGCTACATACGTCCGAATGACTGATAATAAATATAATTTAATGATTAAGAAGTTTGTATCACTTATGTGTTTATATAACGATGTAATTAATATTAATTAACTATTGTGAATTAATATATATGTATAGGACAGTTTTTATAGATTAAGTGATAAAAAAGTGTAAAATATTAGAAACGTAATACATCTGGAATAGGAACTATTATTATTTAAGCATTGGTGTATTGATTATATACATTGTATGAAAATAAATGTGAGTGCATGTTGACTGGATTGACAGCTTGCCTTTGCTTTGTCTTTTTTGGCTGCGGGCTGTCCTATTCCTTTTCCTTACAATGTTTCATACATACCAACTGTTCTCTTTCTCGTAGTAAAAGTCTGTAATTTGTCTACTTAATACCGTGTTGTATTTGTCGATATTAGGATATTACAGATTTTTTCTAAAGACAAGCTTCAGCTTCATTACGAATGAATTTGTAAAATTAATGCATTCATCCTTCTATATTACCAATGATAATATAAAAAACATACATTAAAAAAAAATTTTAAAATACCTTAACAATATTTTAAAATATCTGTTTAAAAAATATGTAGCATGTTAAAATTATAAAAGAAACTCTCATAAACATTTCAAATAATACTTTAGTAATGATCGTTTCTGATTTTGTTTTATATTCTTACTACCTTTCAAATTTATAAAAAATTAACAATCTAATATTCTTTGTGTAGCAATTTCCTCAGTGTTATTAGCATTTTTTTACATTCTTCGAGTTAACAATGTGTAAGTTATTTTCTTTAAATTGTTTATTTTTTATTTAAACATTTCTTATTTGTCATTGTTATTTTCCTTCACAGGGTCCACCTGGCCTAGACGGAATGAAGGTAAGCTATATACTTGTACATCCAATTTTTTTTTAAAAAAAAAACGTTCAATTCATTATATTTTCAGGGAGCTCAAGGAGAACCTGGTAGTAAAGGAGAAAGAGGAGACCCAGGCTTACCAGTAAGTATTTTTTGCTATAGACAACTTTTCACTTTAAATTTCAATATATAATTGAATCTAATTCAGAATTAAATTTCTACTAAACTATGCAAAGAATAAAATTTCAATAAATTATTTAGAAACAAAAAAAAATACATTACACACTGAATACTATTAATACATAAATAAAAATGTTACAATTGTTTTGTTAGATTCAGTTTATTATCTTCATTAATATTTTTCTTGGGTGTTATTGTTTACAACACTGTTTTGAATCACACTAACATATAATAACTATACTAAAATATATATATATATAAAATGTTCTCACAGCCTGTAGTTCTATTATTTTTTATTGAGTAAATTAATTTTCATATACTCAAAAATATATACAAACTGTAACATACAATTTCTTTATATTCATATCTGCAAAGTCTTTTAACATATAACTAACGCATTTAATATTTTTTCATTAAAATTATTAATAACATGTATTCATTTTAGGGAACAGATGGTATTCCTGGCCAAGAGGTACCTTTTTTGCATTCATATGATCTTATTTTTCTTTAAAAATCATTTGCTTTGGAAATAATAATTGTTTTGTTTTTCCATTTACAAAAAGTTTCTTGAATTATAATAATTCTTTCACGCAGCTTATGCTTTAAAGCATTAATAACTCAAATCAGCATTTTGAACTCAATTCGCATGCTTTATGAAATATTAAATATATATAATTAGTGTTAAAATATTTTTTTATAAAATCTTATTCAATTTTATAGGGTCCTAAAGGTGAAAAAGGATACAAAGGTGAAGCTGTAAGTTAATTTTTTTTTAAATATTAAAATCAGTTTTTGTTTGTAATGTCGATCAATATAACTATTTAAGGGTCCAATTGGTAAACGAGGCAGAAAAGGTGATAAGGGAGATAAAGGTGACCAAGGTGTTCCAGGTTTAGACGCACCATGTCCTTTAGGACCAGATGGCCTACCTTTACCAGGATGCGGATGGCGACCTCCGAAAGTATGTTTTTTTTTTTAGATACAAATATTGCATTTTGCCCTTTATTTTCATTTTATTTAATTTTATTACATAAGAAAAATACTTAAATTGATTAATATTATTTTTGAAGAGTAGTTTCTACTTGAATATAATTTGATTCACTTTAGGAATTCACAACACAAACAACACAAGAGCCAGGTGTAGAAGACCCTGAAAGTTCAGAAGAACCCGACGACTACTATGATCCAAATGAAGACGATTACGACTACAACGAGCAGTCGAATGCAGCTGGGCCGGCAATATCATCGACACGAAAATAACATATGTTAAAAATTATTTTATTTTTTTTATTGCAAGTGCTAGGTATATAAACTTTTCTATATTCATGTTCCTGTGTGGAATACAATATGACATTTAAAGAGAATAATAAAGTATTGTGTTCGTTTTTATAACTAGACGTACTGCAAGTCATATTGAACTTTTTTTTTTATTTGTTTACACTTGTGAAATTCAGTTAACCATGTAAGTGACATTTACGAGACACTATATTTCAGAATGTACATTCTGAAATGTTGAGTAAATAATATTTTAAAAGTTTAGTTACTATAAGGCAATTGTATTGTAACAAATTGTATTATACACTCAGTAACTGTTAGATATAAAATGCTTTATACATAAGAATTAAATACTTCACATCTGTTAAAATGAAAATGGAGTTATATGTGTTGATGTTATTAGAAATCTAGTATTTTTAACTATTGAACGATCATATACATAAGGGTAATATTTATACTTGTATCTTCTATATCAATTGAATATAAAAGTGTTTTGAAAGTTTTATGAAGAAGTCAGATGAAGAATAAAATACTCACAGCTGTTACTTTTTTTATTAAATTTATTGTAACTGTAAATAGAAGCTAATTTCACAAAGCATGTAAATTAAATTACAAGACTGTAAACAGGCTGAAGCATATATCTCAATATTTCTGTAATATATTATAAATGATATAATCTGAACAAATACACAATTATGTGCAGCCTTTAGAATTTATCAAACACATGAGTATATAAATCTTACAAAGCAAATGGAAAACTATATCATTATTCATTATTTTAAGAATACAAAACTCATAAATCGATAACTGTTAAATAGTTATGTTAATTGTAATCTAATGAAAACTGAATAAATTATTTATTAATATACGTATATATTTTTTTATAAAATAATCAATTTTTAATTTAATATTATGTAAAAATATTATTTTTCACGTATGTTATTAATAAATTAAACAATGTTTACTTCTTTGTGTAACAAATAATTTCAAAACATTAAATTTTATAAAAAGCATAAGAAAAACACCTAATCAATAGGTCATGCTTTATTCTGCACCCCTAATGCCCCTTGTTCTGCTAATTGTGCTTGATATTTTACTTCAATTATATCCATAACAGTATCTCTAATTTTAGTTTTCTCAATACCCATTAACTGAATTTTTTCCATTTGTTCATTGACAAATTTTACTTTCCTTTTAAAATAATCTTTACAGTCATCTAAACCCTGTAAAGTAATAAAATTTTCAACTGAATGTTAATGAAAAGTTTTTTTAAATTAACTTTTACCTTTTGTGCATAATAACCTGTACCAATATCAATTATAGCACGATGTGGATCTTTTATTTTTCCTGGAACATACATCTGAATATTATAATTAAGAATACATATATATGAATAAAGAAAAAAATTCAACATTAACCAGGACAAAAGGATACAGAGCCTGTTAATGGCACAAGAACAGTTTGTTCTTCTGAACCTACTTCTATTTTTTCTAAACTATCTGCCGAGTCTTGAAATTTAGTTTGTGCAATTTTTAAAGTGTGAAGAGATTCTTGAAATACTGCCAGTTCCTGAGATGTCATTATTTGGTAAGTACATATAAGGAAAATTTTAATTTTTTATACTAATATAGCAAAAAATTATTAAAATAATTGTTTCCTACTAACAAAAAAAATGTGTATGAGTATATGTGTGTATATGTATGCATGTGTGTATGTTTATTTATATATATATATATATATATATATATATAAATTCTCATGCATCCAAACATATAAATTCTCTCTAATTGTATATTAGTACCAAAAAGCATTCTTTACTGACGTAAATATAATATGTGAGTAAAAAATTCAATCTTTTAGTTCACGTTTTTAATATATTTAATAAGTGAAATATATAATGCAATTTAACCTCACATACCTGATCAATTTGTTGTTTAAGTTGTGTTAACTGTGGAATCGCTAGTTTAGTTAAATCAATTTGATGAGATCCTTCCACTGATGGCATGTTTGATGTCATATTTCAAATCACTTGATTACAGAAACTGATATTTATTGCATGTAACAAAATAATGACTCTTACAAACGGCTACTGAACTTAAATAGCCACAGTTCAAGCGGTACAGGCACAGTACTGCACAGTACAATATTAAGATACGTCAGAGCAGCCAACATTGAATAACAAAGTTTTACAATATAATAAAAAGATCTGTTAGATAAAACATTTGTCAGTTAAATTAAGAAATTAAAAATTTCTAAAGAATTAATACACACGCACATATATTTTTAAAATTTATGATAGTTTTTTTATGTGCACAAACTATTTAGTGGATTCAAAGTTATAATTAAAAAGTGTAGTGGCAACAATTTTTATTTTCATGATGAAACTTCATGTATTTTAAAGAAAAACTGTCGGCACTAATCACAATTTTTAAATATGATGCATATTAATAAATTATTAAATAAATTATCTTTAGAATCATGTTTTATTGCGAGAAGAAATCTTAAAACTGAGTCTTCAATAACAGAATTAATTGAAAAGTCAACTACGGTAATAGATGAAGGTAAATAACCTAAATAAACCTAATTGTGTATCATTATTTATTATTTACTTGTTATAGAGCAAACGTCTCTTAAAGAAGAAGAAATTGAAAAAAAAAGAAATAAATCAAAATTACTACCTCAACACAGAAATATGTTGCTTGGCCAATTGCCCTATAATGAACCACAATCTTGGATACATGAAACATTAAAATATAAAAAAAAAATGTTTGGTCATTACGGATTTTCTAGCGGTGTTAAACCAGGTATAGAGTATTAAACTTCATCCACATATAAAACTTTAGCCATATGATTTTGTTTCTATAGGAATCTGTTGGCCAACCAAAGATGATTTAAAAGATATTCAAGAATATGAACAAGTTGCATTTCCTCACAGTATACCAGAAATGATTGAAATGGCTAAAGAGAAACAAAGACAAGAAAATGCTACTAGAATAGCAAGACAACAAGAAATTAGTAAAAAGATATTAAAATTAGATCAGTGGGAAAAAGAACTTGAAGAAAAAATAAAGAAAAAAGAAGCTGAAGCTCAAGCAGCAAAGGTAAGATTAAATAAAATACAATTTGTATAAAATTCAAATTAATTATTAAACTATACAGGAACGAAGAGATAGGTTAGTAGATGAAGTAAGAAGACATTTTGGTTTCAAAATTGATCCAAAGGATGAACGATTTAAAGAAATGCTTGAAAAGAAAGAAAAAGAAGATAAAAAGATGCAAAGAGAAGCAAGGAAAAAAGCAAAAGAACAGTTAATGTTTGCCAAACTGCAAGAACAATTTTCAATGGCCGGTGAACAAAAAAATGAACCTAAGGACAAGAAGGATGTTCACACAAATAAAAATACTGAGCCTGAATAGGTAATTTTATAGTTATTATAATTTATCTCTGTAGTTAATTTTTATGAAGTAATATTAAACTTGTAAAAAGTTAAAACTTACACTTAAAACATACATTTTAAGTTTATTTATTCTTTATTAGTCATGCTTAATAGTTGTCGAATAATAAACCTTATATATTTTTGAAGGTAGGTCCATCAATACATAAATTATATTAATTTACAAAAAAGATAATTTTGTTTGCAAATTTACCATTGTCAATTAGCAAATATTTTATATAATTCATTTATTAAAATTATGTATTCAATCATTGTTTTTATAATATTCCAATAACACTTTACCTTTTTACCTTTATTTTGCTATAGTTTAGTTAAATTTGAATTCTTAAAATAATAAAATCATTGAACTCAATATAAAAAAAATATTATAAAAGCAATCCAAAAAATAAAAAACTTTCTTGCCATTTTAAAATTAAATGTAAACATATTCAAATTAAATGCACCTAAAATATATATATATATATATATGTCTCTCTTTATAATGTGTGTGTTTGTGTGTGTGTATATATATCAATTAATCATACAAATTGGGAAATCATGGAAGAGGCCTTTATCCAGTAGTGGATTGACAGAGGGTGTTACTGCTGCTGCTGCTTATTATGTATATATATATATATGTGTGTGTGTACCAACAAATATTTTTAAACATTTTATAGAATTGAGTAATCTTGAATTTATATTCAAAATAGATTCTAATTCATCAATGTTCTTATTGGTGAATTAGAATCTATTATTTAGTGATAACTGCATATATTTGCAATACTTGCATATATTTCTAACACAAGGATGTCACAACGATTGAATCAGCATATTATGTTTTGAAGATTGTTGCATTCCCATGAAGATCACCAGTGCTGATATTTTTAAGATTCATAAAATGTTTTGTAATCAATGCGGAATCTGTGCTTGAAATTAAATTATCATCCGCTATTAACATTTCTAAATAAAGTGAACTTAATTTATCTTCATTGATCTCGCATAGTTGTTTGTAAGATATATTAAGTATTTTTAATAAAGATATTGAAAACTGGTCCTTTTTTATGCTTTCAATTTATTTTCATCAATTTCAAGAGAAGAGCACAAATCATCGAATTTGCTAAAAAAAGAGAAGGGAGTGCAGAACATCTAATTGTCCAAAATGTTTATCTCTAAGAGTATTTCTAAATCTGAACAAAAACCTAAATGTGAGAAAAAATCCTGTTGAATTTGTCATTGTCTAAAATTTGCTATAGGCATTTGGACATTTTATGGATTAATCGAAATTTGAATGGCATACAAAAAATTTGCCCACATTCATGTGTGTTGTAATTCTGGGCAAAAAAATGAAACAAGAAAAAAATTCATATCTGAATTTTGAAATTTGTCTAAAATTTACAAAAGGTGCCTTGACGATATCATGTGGATGAACCGAACTTGACCTGGTAAGTAATTTTTATGCTTTTTGAATGTGGTGTATATAAAAAATACCTATCTCTAAAAGTATTTGTGAACCGATTTTAATTTTGTCTGCAAATATATATAAAGCATTGAAATATGCATCGACTAGCGTGAATTTGTTGGTGGATTTTTAATAAATTGTGTATTTTAATCACGAAAAACATGTTTTTCCAGTGATTTTTTGTTCATTTTCGATATTGATTGTGAACCAATTTTAATTTTGTCTGCAAATATATATAAAGCATTGAAATATGTCCAGTGTATAGACCAGTGTGAATTTGTGTGTGTATGTATATGGATATATATATATATATATATATGCGTGCACACATACAGGTAGACAAATGTATTCAGATAAAAAAACGTACATGTAAATAAAAAATTATAAAGTTTTCAAATGAAAAAAATAGAACAATTATTATTTTTTAAATAATACAGTAAAATAGCAAACATATATTGTAGACTTCCAGCTCCTATGGAATGTCCTGAAGCAATCTATCAGTTACTGTTAGATTGTCGGCAGGAAGAACGAACACATCGGCGTACTTATGAATATGTAATTTGTATGAATATGTTCCATTGACAAAATAAAATTTTCATTAAGAAATATGATAAATAATAAATTTCATTTTGTTTTTCCCTGCAATCAAGAGTGAATTTACAGATCAGTAAAATCAATGAATTACGGTCCTGAATATGTGATTGAGGAATTAAGGATGGTTCATTTTTTGATTTACAATTTACATATATATATATATATATAGAGAGAGAGAGAGAGAGAGAGCAAATGTTCATACTACAAGAGAATGTTATTGATTTAAAAATAATTATTGATTGTTATAATTGATGTAACTTTCAAAAAGAATTAAAAACCACTTTGTCATAATAGATGGATATATGAGCCGTTTTTTTTAAAATGGTTTTGTTATATAAATTAAATTGCTGATTTACTCTATAGAAGAACTGCATTTACTTAGCTTTTAAAACTAAATTTGCTATTATTTTAGCATATCATTCCAAAAAATGATTCATTATTTTGAAAACTCTTCTCAGCACTTTCATTAGCTTTATTCATTATTTATTGAGATTTTATGAATAGTAGTAGAGAACTATTAAAAATGATTAACACAACCAATTTCATTCATAGCTATATATATATATATATATATATATATATATATATATACTTAATTTAAAAAAGAATTATGTAAGTTATATTTATTTTTTTATTATCAGGCAAGTAAAAATCAACTACGGTGATATTTATTAATGTTTAGCTATTCCGTTTTTAGCCAGGATAATAGCGTTTATTAAAATACAATAATACATACTAAAAGAAAAACACATTTTGTTCCGTTATAATCAAAAACAAAATAAATGTTTAATGAAAAATTAATATATGCTATTATTATTATTATATATATATATATATATATATATATATATATATATAAAGATGAAAATTGTCCACAAAAAAACTAAAACGTTGCAAAAAATAATCTATCTGAGATGTTTATATAGACAAACTAATATATACGGTGTATAAAACGACGATGTTGTGATATATCTGTAATAATAATTATTTAGACATAATGAGTTTTGAAAAATATATTTACTGCTTCATTCTGTTCATGTATAGACTTGCAATTGACAAGTGGGAGAGCGCAGCGAACAAGGGGCGAAGTCCCCTAGTATATATATATATATATATATATACTAGGGGACTACATACTACATATATATACTACATATATATATATATACTACATACTACATATACTACATATATATATATATATATATATATATATATATATATATATGTATTATTAATATTATTTATTAGATATATTTTTAAAATTAATATTTGGTGTATTTTTTTCTGTAAAAATATCCAGTATTCATCATATTGAACATTGTGAATAAGCCAAGAAAACACAAATACACCAATTGTAATTATTTGAAACATAATATTTTTTCTTATAAAATAATCCGGTTTAGTTTGACCAACTTTTGAAAATCGTATCGAAGCATTGTAACAAAGCCACGTCAGCATGTTATATAATTCACTCCTTGCTGCGACCTCGAGTCGACGGGCTTGTTACGATCGGTGCGACGAACGTAACGCATTTCCGTATTGGACGCCGAGAGTGTTGCACGTCGTTCGAGAATTTTTCTGTATGGTCATACTTAATTTGTAAGTAATTGTAATTTTTCGATTGATTTTTTTAAATATATATTTAAAACTAACTAAATTAAAAACATTCTCTCTATCACAAACTCTATTTTATCACATTTTCAAAATCTTTTTGCGTTTTTCAATATTTTTCTAAAATGTTTCATCAATCGATATATGTATATATACTTGAAAAAAAATATTTATTTCTTTCCATTTTATTAAATTAGAAACATCTAATATTGTATTCAAAATATAGGAATTCATTTACACATTCATTTCATTTTATAGAATATTTTACGATTATGAATTTTATTTATTTTATCAAATTAGAATTATTTAATAATTTATCTCAAATGTTATTAATTTGTCTTGCTTTTCTGTAATATTTCATCGTTTCGGATAAATAATAGTAGTCCTATTTTCTTTTTATTGTATTAAATCAGAAATACTTGAAAAAAACAATATTTTTCAAGTAATATTCTATGTTTAATAATATTTCATGTATTTTTTTGTATGAAAATATATAGTATTTATTATTATTAAATTCTTGTTAATAATATTAAACACTATATTAATGAAAGTATTTATTATTGTATGATTAAAAGAAAGATTGGATGTATCTGTTCGTTATGTAATGTTTCTTTTGTTAGAATACTGTTTTCTCTACTTCATAGTCGTAAAGTGTTTTACGTAACTCCCCCTTCACTATACCTATACGTCACTAGTACCGTTACAACTTTTATCGACTTGCCTTCCATTTAGCGGTTCTTTCTACTTTGCTAGTGGAAGCCGAACGTTCGAGTTGTGTAGTTAATAGTTTTATTTTTATATATCATCGTTTTTAATTGGTAATAAGAATTATTTTTTCATTAGAAATATTAAAATTAGGTACGTTTAATAATTTATGGAGATTTGTGGTTATTGAATAATTATTTTGTATTCTGTATTATTTTTGTATATTTTACCATTTTGTACACGTGTATGTGTATGTGTATATATATATATATGGACATACACACGCACGTGGGTGCACACACACACGCACGCACGTGGGTGCACACACACACACGCACGCACGTGGGTGCACACACACACACGCACGCACGTGGGTGCACACACACGCACGCACGCACGTGGGTGCACACACACACACGCACGCACGTGGGTGCACACACACACACGCACGCACGTGGGTGCACACGCACGCACGCACGTGCATATACATATATATACACATGGCTTGATTTCTTTTTTCTTATTTGAAAGTTTAGTAATTCAGTAATTGTTTTGTGATATTTTGTTTTTCAATATTATTTATAATTTTAAATAGTTGCTGCATTTCCATTTTTATTTTAATATTTTTTATAATTTAAAAATTAAATTACCAATTTTACAAAATTTGTTGTTTTTCTAAAATATTTTACAATCTCAAATTTACTCGTATAATTGTACTCGTTTCTGACAACATTCCTTGCGTTCTCTGGAAGACCTGTAGTGCTTAACCAGTACCTAGTTTCCTATAGAAAGGGTTTTTGTTATGTGTACAGCCACTCATGCACCATCTGTTGCACTTCTTCATTTAATCTAAAAGATTTTTCATCTAATACTTCTTTCACTGATCTAAAGAGATTGTAATCACTCTGAGTGAAGTTTGTTGAATATGGTAGATGAAGAAGACACTCTGCAGCAGTTTCTCGATGGTCACTACCGTTACTCAGGCAGTATGGACTCGAGCATTGTCATGTCTTAACAAGATATCGATACCTAGAACTGTTTGTCGTTTGGACTTGGTTATTGATTGGAGATGATTTCTGGTAGACAGTATTGCTACCAGGAATTGTCTCTGATCAATAATCATTTCAAAATGATAAGGACTTCTGAGTACTGGTGTTTTGTTAGAACACGATACTCCTCTGCTCCATACATGCTCATGAAGCGGTAACGACCATTGAGAAACTGTATTTTGTGTCTTTCCCATCTGCCATACTTGCTAGACGTCATTCCATGTGATTACAATCTCTTTCGACTAGTAAGAGGCAATGATCAGAATGAAGTTCTTTAAAGTTGAATGAAGAAGTGCAAAGGGTGGTGCAGGAGTTGCTCAGCTCATGATTGGAAGACTTCATAAAGGAATCCAAGCACTAGTTGAACACTAGAGGACTTTTGTTGAACAAAATACTGTTGGAAGGTAGTGCAATTATATACCTCCTTGCAATACATAATAAAATAAGTATGTGTATATATATATATATATATATGTAATATTTGAGACATAAAAATTAGATGTACTAAAAACACTTTTCTGTATGTTGTATGGTAAAGCAGCAATGGACGTTGTTGGTGATTTAGAACTGGGAGTCAATTATAATTCCAAATCAACAAGAGATCCTTTGACTGAATCTGTAGATCTTGCCACTGGACTTTGAACTTGTATCACGCGGTCTCAACTTTCATCAGATCAGCATATTTGAGTGGTAAAAAATTATCACATTTTTACATTAAAGTTGAACATTTAAATAGAATGAAATTAGAAATTTATTAGTAATTTATTAACAACTTTTAGAATTATTTTATATTGTTGATTATTTTTTTTAGAATCTTTACTATCATGGATGAATATTTAAGTATAGAGTAGTTTTTTTCATTTAAATTAAATTCGATAAATTGTTTTTTTAATTATTTTAAAATACATTTTTTTTAATTTTAATTTGTTATATATGTTCTTCTGATTACTGAAGTTGATTTGAAGATTCGTCGTATAACGATATATATTTCTAACATAACACGTTAGAAGCACTGAAGCAAAGTTAAAACCTTATGATCAAGAAAGATTAGTGATTGATGAAAGATCATAAAGTTAGTTTTTTATATTGTAAATGTAAGTGCCTTGGGGTTTTATATTGTGATCGCCCGATCACTTTAACTGTTAATTGATAAAAATCTTTTAGTGAATTCTTCAAATTCATTTTAAGATTGTCCGTGAGTACGAACCAGATGTCTAATAAACGTAAAGCTGGGATTGCGATCGCCCCCTTTGCTAACTATAACCGTCTGTACGTTTTCGCCACCGAGAAGCCCTTGAACCTGGAGGTTCTAGGCAGTCTGTTTGTTTTGTCCTTTTTTTTCAGGGTTTTTGTGTTGTTTTCCCTAACCTTTTTTTTGTGAGACACTTTTTGTCTCACTTCTCACTTGTGCTTTAGATTAGACTTTAGAGTAGGTTTTTATGAGAGCGCTCTCTTTTTTTTTTTTAGCTCAGGTTTTTGACTAAGGTTTCAGGTTTCAATGAGAACCGCATCCACATTCTTCGATGACATCACGAAAACGTACATTCGGTTGAGAAGTGCAGAGCGTGAGGCGAAAGTGGCGGGCTAGCACGTGGCTGCGGTATCCCCGGGCCTGTAATCCTACACGGGTGTTACTCGGATGCTTCGTACTTTGCTTTGCTTGTAGTTTTAAATTCATTTTTTTAACATTTTGTTACTGGGGTAGGGTTTATTCTGGAAATGTTTCACCAAACAGCAAACACTGTGGTTGACTCAACATGAACCACACTACCACTGAACCACACTATATGAACCATGGTTCTAGTTATTGATGTATACTGCACATCGTATGTGTAATCAGAGGATACTGTTATAACAATATATTTTGTAAAATGATAAATATTTAACATTCCACATCGAGTATTTAACATAAACGTAATATTAAAAGTTCGCACAATTCATTAAATCTTAAATTCATTTTATCACACTACTCTATACTTCGAAACGAATGTTTGGAGATCGTCAGACCGATGTAGATAATAAACATAACATAATAATGGCATAAAAAAGTAAGAAAAAATAAATACACATTAATTACACTGGTTAAGAATCATACATTTTTAGATGCTTCTGATAGCAAATGGATCCAGTTTCTCAAAGGTTGTGAATACATTGCACTGAAATGTATATCTTTACTACAGGATATGTATGGCGAAAAGTTAAAAATGTTAAGGAAAAAAGTTAAAATATAAAATACTATTTTTAAATATACATATATAGACATTTGTAGTAATAATATTTTGTTCTAGGTACTAAATTATTAGTTTCAGCATTGTATGAAGGGTACGATGGGTCAAGTTTCAGATTCCGAACAAGATTTACTAAATTATATTGTCTTGGTGCTCATATAGAATAATGTAGTCTTCTACCCAGTCTTCATTTTAAAAGTGTAAGTTTTCATTTGAAAATTTAATTGATAAAAAATAAATGTGTAGCTTGAAATTGAAATGTAAACATACTTTTAATAATTATAAAGTAATAATCAAAAAACTTAAGAATATTAACTAATAAATTTTTATGTTCCATCAGGAATTGTTTAACTCATCGCAGAATTTACAAATAATAGATGTCTCAACTTTCATCAGATCAGCATATTTGAGTGGTAAAAAATTATCACATTTTTACATTAAAGTTGAACATTTAAATAGAATGAAATTAGAAATTTATTAGTAATTTATTAACAACTTTTAGAATTATTTTATATTGTTGATTATTTTTTTTAGAATCTTTACTATCATGGATGAATATTTAAGTATAGAGTAGTTTTTTTCATTTAAATTAAATTCGATAAATTGTTTTTTTAATTATTTTAAAATACATTTTTTTTAATTTTAATTTGTTATATATGTTCTTCTGATTACTGAAGTTGATTTGAAGATTCGTCGTATAACGATATATATTTCTAACATAACACGTTAGAAGCACTGAAGCAAAGTTAAAACCTTATGATCAAGAAAGATTAGTGATTGATGAAAGATCATAAAGTTAGTTTTTTATATTGTAAATGTAAGTGCCTTGGGGTTTTATATTGTGATCGCCCGATCACTTTAACTGTTAATTGATAAAAATCTTTTAGTGAATTCTTCAAATTCATTTTAAGATTGTCCGTGAGTACGAACCAGATGTCTAATAAACGTAAAGCTGGGATTGCGATCGCCCCCTTTGCTAACTATAACCGTCTGTACGTTTTCGCCACCGAGAAGCCCTTGAACCTGGAGGTTCTAGGCAGTCTGTTTGTTTTGTCCTTTTTTTTCAGGGTTTTTGTGTTGTTTTCCCTAACCTTTTTTTTGTGAGACACTTTTTGTCTCACTTCTCACTTGTGCTTTAGATTAGACTTTAGAGTAGGTTTTTATGAGAGCGCTCTCTTTTTTTTTTTAGCTCAGGTTTTTGACTAGGGTTTCAGGTTTCAATGAGAACCGCATCCACATTCTTCGATGACATCACGAAAACGTACATTCGGTTGAGAAGTGCAGAGCGTGAGGCGAAAGTGGCGGGCTAGCACGTGGCTGCGGTATCCCCGGGCCTGTAATCCTACACGGGTGTTACTCGGATGCTTCGTACTTTGCTTTGCTTGTAGTTTTAAATTCATTTTGTTAACATTTTGTTACGGGTAGGGTTTATTCTGGAAATGTTTCACCAAACAGCAAACACTGTGGTTGACTCAACATGAACCACACTACCACTGAACCACACTATTTGAACCATGGTTCTAGTTATTGATGTATACTGCACATCGTATGTGTAATCAGAGGATACTGTTATAACAATATATTTTGTAAAATGATAAATATTTAACATTCCACATCGAGTATTTAACATAAACGTAATATTAAAAGTTCGCACAATTCATTAAATCTTAAATTCATTTTATCACACTACTCTATACTTCGAAACGAATGTTTGGAGATCGTCAGACCGATGTAGATAATAAACATAACATAATAATGGCATAAAAAAGTAAGAAAAAATAAATACACATTAATTACACTGGTTAAGAATCATAAATTTTTAGATGCTTCTGATAGCAAATGGATCCAGTTTCTCAAAGGTTGTGAATACATTGCACTGAAATGTATATCTTTACTACAGGATATGTATGGCGAAAAGTTAAAAATGTTAAGGAAAAAAGTTAAAATATAAAATACTATTTTTGAATATACATATATAGACATTTGTAGTAATAATATTTTGTTCTAGGTACTAAATTATTAGTTTCAGCATTGTATGAAGAGTACGATGGGTCAAGTTTCAGATTCCGAACAAGATTTACTAAATTATATTGTCTTGGTGCTCATATAGAATAATGTAGTTTTCTACCCAGTCTTCATTTTAAAAGTGTAAGTTTTCATTTGAAAATTTAATTGATAAAAAATAAATGTGTAGCTTGAAATTGAAATGTAAACATACTTTTAATAATTATAAAGTAATAATCAAAAAACTTAAGAATATTAACTAATAAATTTTTATGTTCCATCAGGAATTGTTTAACTCATCGCAGAATTTACAAATAATAGATGAATAAAATAACTATCAGATAAAATTCAGAGAGATGTTGCAGTTAATTAACCAGAAACTAAAAAAGCACTGTATGGCAAAGTAAGTTTTCTCTTTTAAAATTTCAAATTTCATTATGAAAGTAAACAGTTCATTTAAATAAAATAATCGTGGAAACTTTGATAGTATTTAACTTGGAGATTTTCAAAAAAAAAAACCTTTTATGTTAAATTTATAAATTCCTTAATTTTATTAAATATTTAGTTTTTTTTTGTTGTATGTATTTTGATTGTTCTAAAATTAACATAATTTCTCTTATTTAATTTATATCAAACACTTCAATTTCATTCGATAATAAATATACAGATTTTTAAATTATGTATTACTACATTTCCGAATTTGTTTTTAAAAAATATAATTTTTTTCTTCGTTGCTATTGTTGAAATGTTAATTTGTTGTTTAATTTTGATTTCGTTTGTGTATTTGTTTAATATATAAATTGTTTTCTCATTAATAATTTTACTTTAATAATAGATTAAAAATTAATTTAATACATTTTAATTTGTAATTATATTTCGATAAAAAATAATTTATTACCATTAGTAAACTTTCTCGATATTATGTACATTATAATAGTTGAAATAAATTAATATTTTTATTAAATTTACAATTTGATTTTAAAGTGTAATTTTAATTTTAAAATTTACATTGCTAATCAAAAATAATACTTTATTTTTTTTAATTAAATTATTTACTATTTGAAATAAATTTTCATTCCAACAATAATTTATATCGAATCACATTTTTTCACTTTTTTCATTCAGTAATAAATATGCAGATGTTTCATTTGTTTCAATATTCTTAATGTGTTTTTCCACACTCCTTATTAAAAGAAAAAATTTGTATTGTTCTGCTATTGTTAAAATATTATTTTTTCCTCTTATTTTTATTGTTTTAAATTGATTCTATTTTAAGTATATATTTTTTTAATCTAAAAATTAAAATTTCTTCATTGACAGCTTAACATTAATAATAAAATACATTATTAGTCTAATTTAATAAATTTTAATTTATAATTATAATTTGATACAAATTAATTTATTATTAGTAAATTTTTTTTTGTGTTATGTATGTGTTAAAAATGTTTTGTGTTTGTGTTAAAAATGTGTTCAGATTATCATCCGAAGAAGATGAAGAATATCTAGAAATTATATACGACTACGAACATTGCCAATAGGAGAGATGTTTTCCTCTTGTTTCGGTTACGGGACGACAGCATTGCAGGACCAAGAAACTTATTTATAGTTTAGTTTTTAATTATAGTAATTTATTATTGTTAACTGAAATATTTCTATATTTTTGGTTAAAAATTGCGATATTCGATTAATAAGGTATTGATTGCAACATCACTTTTTCTATAAAGAGCAAAATTTTAATAGCGTTGACAATGAATCGTCTATTTAAATGAATCTATTTAAAGATTTATCTGACTGAGAAGTAAATTTCTAATTTTTAGATTCTCTTTTAAAGTTCATAAGTAAATGCGTATTATTTAAAAGATAAATTAATCGAAATGATATATTTTATCATAATCTAAATGAAAAAGTTCTTTCATAATAACAGAAAATTCCAAATTTATTTAAAGGTCAATTGATAGAAGCACTAGTATATTTAGTTCTTGTACATTAAAGAAAAATTAAGTTCATACGAAATAAAAAAGATCAACCGGTTTTGTTATGCATTAATGTATATTAAATACTTTTTTTTCATAAATAGTTTATAAATGAAAAGTAAAAACAAATCGAAGTTCATAAATAGAAAAATTATAATAATTCCTTAAGATTAATTTAATGTGATTGGTAAAATTTTAAATATTTCTTTATCTAATAAGTAGTTAATATTTTCATATTAGTTTTTCTTAAATTCACATATAATAAAATAGAAACTTTTAAATTATTTATATATATATATATATTTAATATTTACATATTTTTATTTAAATATTTATATATATATTTTTTTTATTAAATATGAACTCAATTTCTTACTTTTGCACTGATTAAATGTTTTTCATAAATAGTACAAGTTTCAATCAAATTTTCGTAGTTGAATTATTAATTGCATTAGTAATAATATTTAAGTACTTTTTCATTTAATTTTACAATCTTGTTCAATTTCATATTTCTATATAAAGTTGTTTTAAATGTCATAAATTGTTGAAAATTAAAAATGTTTTTCATAAAGTGAAATAATTGGTAATATTTAAATGATCTTCTAATTAATTATGAATTAATTTTTAATCACTATATTAATTATAATATTTTTTAATGATCATAATGGAAGTATTTTTATAACAAAATTTTGGTTTGATAACATATTTAATGGTTTTAAGATTTAGTTTAACTTTACAATTTTCCAATTTCTCATTTCTGTATTAAAAGAGAGCATTGTTGAAATTTGAAACAATAGAAATTTACAAATCACTTTTATTTTAAATATAAATTCACTTTTCTAATGATTCACAAGTAATAACTAATTATCAATTATGATTTTAATAGATAAATTAATAGTTTGATAATTTCGAAATACTCTGATTTTCAACAATTCGACTTTGAATGAAATTAGTTTTACAAGGCTAAAATAATGATTAATTATAAATGTTTGTGTTTTTATTATTGAATATAAATTATTTTTTTATCATTGATATGCATTCATTAAAAAGTTTTCAAATGATAATAAAGATATTGTCATTTGATAAATCGAACTTGAACACATTTTTAATATCATTTCTTTTGATTTATGAACTTTTTAAATTTCTTATTTCTATGTAAAGTGTTCTTGATGCTCGTTAACTGATAGAAAATTACAAATTAATTTTTTTTAAAAAATCATATAGTTAATAATATTTAAATGCTGTTTTTCTATTAAACAAATTCAATTTTATATCAATGCATTAATTGGGAATCATTTCTAAATGATCCTTAAAAATTTTAAAAGTAATTTTTATGGTTTAATTAATGATTTCTACATATTGTTTAAATACTTTTTCTTTTAACTTTTAATGCAAAGTTTTGTCAATGCTCATAACTAATAGTTTGAAATGAATTATTTTTTAAAGATTAAATAAATGCTCTCTTTCTATTAAACATGAATAAAATTTAGGTCGTGAACTTTTTATGAACTTTTTCAATTTCTTATTTCAATAAACACATTAATTATATGATAATATATGGATATTTTTTTATTTAATATGAATTCAATTTCAATTCAGTACAATAATTACAATGTTTTTTTAATGGTATTTAAATAGTTGAAAATAATTTTTCATGTGAATTAAATTTTACTGATAATAATTGAACATCTTAACAATTGAATACTCTTAACAATTTTATTTAATAATGAAATTGTTAATTTCATATAGAAATAAGATATTTTAAGTATTGGTAAAGTTCATAATTATTAGAAATTAATTTTTTGTGAAGTGAAATAATCATTGTCGGAATGTATATACTCTTTAATTATTTAATAAGAACTAGGCTTCCTATCAGTACATTAAATACACATTTTTCTAATGATTGTCGTAAGTAATAGATGGTTACAAATTAACTTTAACAATTCAATTAAAGGTTATACATACCTTTTTTGACATTTTAATGCATATTTTTATTAAATATCAACTAAATCACATCTGATATGTTTTTATGCTATCATAAGTAATAGACAATTAAAAATTGAAATTTTATTTAAGTAGATTTTATTAAAATAATGAATACAAGTTGAAAAGATCTTTGAATGAATCGTAAGGCGAATGATTTAATCGAAAAAAATTTTTCCGTTAATTATGAAATCTTTTTCTTATTCAAATTCTAAATTTTTTCAAACAAAATTAAGAAAGTATTTTTTTAACGATGATGAAATTGATGTTATTTACATAGTTGTTTTTTAAATAGTTGAATTTTTGTTCATATCACTTCATTAGTAATTATAAATTTTTAAATTATTAATTTTTCAATTTAATTTCTTTATGAATAATGTGACCATTCTTTTTACTGTAATGTTTTTTAAATATTCAATTTATTATTTAGATATGAAATATTTGTTTTTAAGTAAATCGGTAATATCAGATAATTGTTAGCTAATGTTTAGCTATTATTTTTTTCTTTAAATAATAATTCTTAAATGAAAACATTTCATAAATAACAGATTTAAATATATTCAATTTCATTTTGTGATATTGAATAGTTTCTGTTTGAAGTCAATTTATATAGAATCGATACTAATCAGATGCCTTTTTCGTTTAAATATCAAATCGTGTTTTTATTTTATTGAATCAAAGTTCATATTGCAATTGTTTTTAGTTATTTTATATTAATACCGTTAAGTGTATAATATATATGCAAAGTTAACATACCAGTAAATGTATGTACAACGTAAATGATTATTTCACACTTTAATTAATTTATATATCTATCGAAAATAGAAAAGTGATGTCGTTTACAATATCAGTAGTAACTTTCAATGTGCGATATAAAACACATATAATTGAAAAATAATTTGTCTCTAAGTATATGAATCGCTAAAAGCGATCTTTCATCGAACGCATGTTTAATGGTATTTCCTTTTCTCGTTTTATATCTGCAAAAGTTTTCAGAAAGTCAAAACATATTTAAACACTGTGAGATACGTGTGTTTTGAAAGTTTTTTTTTTTGTTTGTCATTAGCTCGTTTAGCTCGAATCCGACATTTTTGTCTCGTTTAATTATATCGGTTTAGGCCGTTTAGATTCGAATCATCTCGGGTAGGAGTAGATAGTTTAGCTCTAATGTGATGTCAGGCAGGTTTTAAATAGATCGTTTAGATACATACTCGGGTAGGTTTATACCGTTAGCTACGTGTCGGGTAGGATAGGGCGGCGGCAGTCGGAACGCCGGTGTCGTATGAATGTCGTGTATGTACGAATGTTACGTATGCTCGATTAACATCCGAGAAGTGGTAGTGTGAAGTTTCGAGATATCATCTCGTCGGTGCTTAATAGATTTTTTTTCTGGAAACTTTAATTTATAGTTTTTTATCATTACGGTACTATTAAAGTAATCAATTTATACCGCATATTTCTTTGAAATAAACATTAATCATTATAAATATGTATTTTTTTCGCACATTGTTACGTTACTTTTAGCTATGTACTACTGTTATTTTTGTATCTGATTATGGTAATCGTTTAAAACGAGTAAGTTAATATAAGTTTTAATGAGTAATAAATATCGTACACCGTAATATATCTTTTGCACCGTACATCCTTTGTCATCGATACATGTCATACGCCGAACAGTGTGTGTCGTAAGTAACAGAAACGGAGCATACGTCGTAAGTTAAACGGACTGTGTGGTTATCGTAAGTAAACGAAACCGTGCAAGTAATATCATAAGTAACGAAAACGGACAGTGCGGTGCCTTAAGTAACTGAAACGGTGTAGATATTTTTGTACGATAAAAGATTACCTGTGACCGATGAACGAAGTAACGATAGTACATAAAACCTTTCCGATTTATATATGTAAAATAAAGAATAAAATCGATATCGCAATGTTTTCACTTTTAATTTATGTTGTATCGTTAGGCTTTTTACGTTCGTAATCGCAATAAGATGCGAGAGCGTTTCTTAAATAAAATATACCCTTTTCGATTTCAAAACTCGTGCGTTTTACTCAAATATAAATATGTACGTGCGTAATGTGGTCTACGATTTATTATCCGATAACGTGTATCGCTTATGTTTTCCGATACTCTGTCCGATAACCGATCGTAATAACTTCTATAAGTGCGTTACACGAGTATATATAAATCGTATCCGATTACGCCTGCATATATATCGTAGTCGAGACTTAGACTCTGTCCGACACGTACGCTCTCTCATCCGCAACCCTTATCCGACATATCAAAATTTGCAAGGTGGTGGGGGCGAAGCTCAGTCAGTCAGTCAGTCAGTCAGTCAGTCAGTCAGTCAGTCAGTCAGTCAGTCAGTCAGTCAGTCAGTCAGTCAGTCAGTCAGTCAGTCAGTCAGTCAGTCAGTCAGTCAGTCAGTCAGTCAGTCAGTCAGTCAGTCAGTCAGTCAGTCAGTCAGTCAGTCAGTCAGTCAGTCAGTCAGTCAGTCAGTCAGTCAGTCAGTCAGTCAGTCAGTCAGTCAGTCAGTCAGTCAGTCAGTCAGTCAGTCAGTCAGTCAGTCAGTCAGTCAGTCAGTCAGTCAGTCAGTCAGTCAGTCAGTCAGTCAGTCAGTCAGTCAGTCAGTCAGTCAGTCAGTCAGTCAGTCAGTCAGTCAGTCAGTCAGTCAGTCAGTCAGTCAGTCAGTCAGTCAGTCAGTCAGTCAGTCAGTCAGTCAGTCAGTCAGTCAGTCAGTCAGTCAGTCAGTCAGTCAGTCAGTCAGTCAGTCAGTCAGTCAGTCAGTCAGTCAGTCAGTCAGTCAGTCAGTCAGTCAGTCAGTCAGTCAGTCAGTCAGTCAGTCAGTCAGTCAGTCAGTCAGTCAGTCAGTCAGTCAGTCAGTCAGTCAGTCAGTCAGTCAGTCAGTCAGTCAGTCAGTCAGTCAGTCAGTCAGTCAGTCAGTCAGTCAGTCAGTCAGTCAGTCAGTCAGTCAGTCAGTCAGTCAGTCAGTCAGTCAGTCAGTCAGTCAGTCAGTCAGTCAGTCAGTCAGTCAGTCAGTCAGTCAGTCAGTCAGTCAGTCAGTCAGTCAGTCAGTCAGTCAGTCAGTCAGTCAGTCAGTCAGTCAGTCAGTCAGTCAGTCAGTCAGTCAGTCAGTCAGTCAGTCAGTCAGTCAGTCAGTCAGTCAGTCAGTCAGTCAGTCAGTCAGTCAGTCAGTCAGTCAGTCAGTCAGTCAGTCAGTCAGTCAGTCAGTCAGTCAGTCAGTCAGTCAGTCAGTCAGTCAGTCAGTCAGTCAGTCAGTCAGTCAGTCAGTCAGTCAGTCAGTCAGTCAGTCAGTCAGTCAGAGTCAGAGTCAGAGTCAGAGTCAGAGTCAGAGTCAGAGTCAGAGTCAGAGTCAGAGTCAGAGTCAGAGTCAGAGTCAGAGTCAGAGTCAGAGTCAGAGTCAGAGTCAGAGTCAGAGTCAGAGTCAGAGTCAGAGTCAGAGTCAGAGTCAGAGTCAGAGTCAGAGTCAGAGTCAGAGTCAGAGTCAGAGTCAGAGTCAGAGTCAGAGTGAGAGGCAGAGTCAGAGTCAGAGTCAGAGTCAGAGTCAGAGTCAGAGTCAGAGTCAGAGTCAGAGTCAGAGTCAGAGTCAGAGTCAGAGTCAGAGTCAGAGTCAGAGTCAGAGTCAGAGTCAGAGTCAGAGTCAGAGTCAGAGTCAGAGTCAGAGTCAGAGTCAGAGTCAGAGTCAGAGTCAGAGGCAGAGTCAGAGTCAGAGTCAGAGTCAGAGTCAGAGTCAGAGTCAGAGTCAGAGTCAGAGTCAGAGTCAGAGTCAGAGTCAGAGTCAGAGTCAGAGTCAGAGTCAGAGTCAGAGTCAGAGTCAGAGTCAGAGTCAGAGTCAGAGTCAGAGTCAGAGTCAGAGTCAGAGTCAGAGTCAGAGTCAGAGTCAGAGTCAGAGTCAGAGTCAGAGTCAGAGTCAGAGTCAGAGTCAGAGTCAGAGTCAGAGTCAGAGTCAGAGTCAGAGTCAGAGTCAGAGTCAGAGTCAGAGTCAGAGTCAGAGTCAGAGTCAGAGTCAGAGTCAGAGTCAGAGTCAGAGTCAGAGTCAGAGTCAGAGTCAGAGTCAGAGTCAGAGTCAGAGTCAGAGTCAGAGTCAGAGTCAGAGTCAGAGTCAGAGTCAGAGTCAGAGTCAGAGTCAGAGTCAGAGTCAGAGTCAGAGTCAGAGTCAGAGTCAGAGTCAGAGTCAGAGTCAGAGTCAGAGTCAGAGTCAGAGTCAGAGTCAGAGTCAGAGTCAGAGTCAGAGTCAGAGTCAGAGTCAGAGTCAGAGTCAGAGTCAGAGTCAGAGTCAGAGTCAGAGTCAGAGTCAGAGTCAGAGTCAGAGTCAGAGTCAGAGTCAGAGTCAGAGTCAGAGTCAGAGTCAGAGTCAGAGTCAGAGTCAGAGTCAGAGTCAGAGTCAGAGTCAGAGTCAGAGTCAGAGTCAGAGTCAGAGTCAGAGTCAGAGTCAGAGTCAGAGTCAGAGTCAGAGTCAGAGTCAGAGTCAGAGTCAGAGTCAGAGTCAGAGTCAGAGTCAGAGTCAGAGTCAGAGTCAGAGTCAGAGTCAGAGTCAGAGTCAGAGTCAGAGTCAGAGTCAGAGTCAGAGTCAGAGTCAGAGTCAGAGTCAGAGTCAGAGTCAGAGTCAGAGTCAGAGTCAGAGTCAGTGTCAGAGTCAGTGTCAGAGTCAGTGTCAGTGTCAGTGTCAGTGTCAGAGTCAGTGTCAGAGTCAGTGTCAGAGTCAGTGTCAGAGTCAGTGTCAGAGTCAGTGTCAGAGTCAGTGTCAGAGTCAGTGTCAGTGTCAGTGTCAGTGTCAGTGTCAGTGTCAGTGTCAGTGTCAGTGTCAGTGTCAGTGTCAGTGTCAGTGTCAGTGTCAGTGTCAGTGTCAGTGTCAGTGTCAGTGTCAGTGTCAGTGTCAGTGTCAGTGTCAGTGTCAGTGTCAGTGTCAGTGTCAGTGTCAGTGTCAGTGTCAGTGTCAGTGTCAGTGTCAGTGTCAGTGTCAGTGTCAGTGTCAGTGTCAGTGTCAGTGTCAGTGTCAGTGTCAGTGTCAGTGTCAGTGTCAGTGTCAGTGTCAGTGTCAGTGTCAGTGTCAGTGTCAGTGTCAGTGTCAGTGTCAGTGTCAGTGTCAGTGTCAGTGTCAGTGTCAGTGTCAGTGTCAGTGTCAGTGTCAGTGTCAGTGTCAGTGTCAGTGTCAGTGTCAGTGTCAGTGTCAGTGTCAGTGTCAGTGTCAGTGTCAGTGTCAGTGTCAGTGTCAGTGTCAGTGTCAGTGTCAGTGTCAGTGTCAGTGTCAGTGTCAGTGTCAGTGTCAGTGTCAGTGTCAGTGTCAGTGTCAGTGTCAGTGTCAGTGTCAGTGTCAGTGTCAGTGTCAGTGTCAGTGTCAGTGTCAGTGTCAGTGTCAGTGTCAGTGTCAGTGTCAGTGTCAGTGTCAGTGTCAGTGTCAGTGTCAGTGTCAGTGTCAGTGTCAGTGTCAGTGTCAGTGTCAGTGTCAGTGTCAGTGTCAGTGTCAGTGTCAGTGTCAGTGTCAGTGTCAGTGTCAGTGTCAGTGTCAGTGTCAGTGTCAGTGTCAGTGTCAGTGTCAGTGTCAGTGTCAGTGTCAGTGTCAGTGTCAGTGTCAGTGTCAGTGTCAGTGTCAGTGTCAGTGTCAGTGTCAGTGTCAGTGTCAGTGTCAGTGTCAGTGTCAGTGTCAGTGTCAGTGTCAGTGTCAGTGTCAGTGTCAGTGTCAGTGTCAGTGTCAGTGTCAGTGTCAGTGTCAGTGTCAGTGTCAGTGTCAGTGTCAGTGTCAGTGTCAGTGTCAGTGTCAGTGTCAGTGTCAGTGTCAGTGTCAGTGTCAGTGTCAGTGTCAGTGTCAGTGTCAGTGTCAGTGTCAGTGTCAGTGTCAGTGTCAGTGTCAGTGTCAGTGTCAGTGTCAGTGTCAGTGTCAGTGTCAGTGTCAGTGTCAGTGTCAGTGTCAGTGTCAGTGTCAGTGTCAGTGTCAGTGTCAGTGTCAGTGTCAGTGTCAGTGTCAGTGTCAGTGTCAGTGTCAGTGTCAGTGTCAGTGTCAGTGTCAGTGTCAGTGTCAGTGTCAGTGTCAGTGTCAGTGTCAGTGTCAGTGTCAGTGTCAGTGTCAGTGTCAGTGTCAGTGTCAGTGTCAGTGTCAGTGTCAGTGTCAGTGTCAGTGTCAGTGTCAGTGTCAGTGTCAGTGTCAGTGTCAGTGTCAGTGTCAGTGTCAGTGTCAGTGTCAGTGTCAGTGTCAGTGTCAGTGTCAGTGTCAGTGTCAGTGTCAGTGTCAGTGTCAGTGTCAGTGTCAGTGTCAGTGTCAGTGTCAGTGTCAGTGTCAGTGTCAGTGTCAGTGTCAGTGTCAGTGTCAGTGTCAGTGTCAGTGTCAGTGTCAGTGTCAGTGTCAGTGTCAGTGTCAATCACTTCTTCGGATTTGATCCCAGGACAGTGACCATGCCAGCAATAGTAATTGGACATGTATGCTATCCACTGCACCACGTCGTTCTAATACAGTATAAACTCGGAACTTCCTTTTGTTCTGTTTAATTCAGCCTCCGTTACCACCAGAGCTTCCAATAACTAGGTCGGTCCGACGTCTCCGTCGTATCGACAACGGTAGAACGTTTATACCTAACCGCTCTACCTTCGTATCTATCTAGTAATCTTATCCATGTTATTTATAAGTATTTACTGCAAGTTCATGTATAGTCATATTCTAAAATAACATTATAATGTACAGTGTTGTATGTATTGTACTTGTAGTATACATGTTCAAGTGTAATGTGTTCATGCCTATCTCTCTCTGTATTTGCATGCACCAAGTATCCATCTATTCTTACATGTTTGTATGGGTACTTGGTGCTTGCATAATACAGATATGCATGAATACATTACACTTGAACTTGTATATTACAAGTTCAATACATACTACAGTGTACATTATAATATTATTTTAGAATATGACTATACATGAACTTGCAGTCTATACTTGTAACATGGATCTCTGAAATACATACAATATATTTTAGAAATAAATACTCATATATATTATGAAGTTATATTTATTGATATCAAATATTATATATTCTACAGATACAGACAGACCACACAGACAGAGACCCACACAGACAGAGACCCACACAGACAGAGACCCACACAGACAGAGACCCACACTGACTCAGACCCAAACAGACACAGACCCACACACTTCCACACACACACACTAAGACAATGTCCAAAAATCGTCAGTTAACCCAAGTGATTTTTAGAGAATGTCCAAAAATCGTCGGTTATTCCGAGTGATTTTTAGAGAATGACCAAAAATCGTCCATCAACACGAGTCATTTTTAGACAATGTCCAAAAATCGTCTATCAACTCGAACATTTTTAGACAATGTCCAAAAATCGTCTATCAACTCGAGTCGTTTTTAGACAATGTCCAAAAATCGTCTATCAACTCGAGTCGTTTTTAGACAATGTCCAAAAATCGTCCATCAACACGAGTCATTTTTAGACAATGTCCATTAGACAATGTCCAAAAATCGTCCATCAACACGAGTCATTTTTAGACAATGTCCAAAAATCGTCCATCAACACGAGTCATTTTTGGACAATGTCCAAAAATCGTCCATCAACATGAGTCATTTTTAGACAATGTCCAAAAATCGTCCATCAACTCGAGTCATTTTTAGACAATATCCAAAAATCGTATATCGGCACGAGTCATTTTTAGACAATGTCCAAAAATCGTATATCGGCACGCGTCATTTTTAGACAATATCCAAAAATCGTATATCGGCACGAGTCATTTTTAGACAATGTCCAAAAATCGTCCATCAACTCGAGTCATTTTTGACAACGTCCAAAAATCGTCAATCAACACGAGTCATTTTTAGACAACGTCCAAAAATCGTCCATCAACTCGAGTCATTTTTAGACAACGTCCAAAAATCGTCCATCAACACGAGTCATTTTTAGACAATGTCCAAAAATCGTCCATCAACACGAGTCATTTTTAGACAATATCCAAAAATCGTATATCGGCACGAGTCATTTTTAGACAATGTCCAAAAATCGTTCATCAACACGAGTCATTTTTAGACAATGTCCAAAAATCGTCCATCAACACGAGTCATTTTTAGACAACGTCCAAAAATCGTCCATCAACACGAGTCATTTTTAGACAATGTCCAAAAATCGTCCATCAACACGAGTCATTTTTAGACAACGTCCAAAAATCGTCCATCAACAAGAGTCATTTTTAGACAATGTCCAAAAATCGTCCATCAACACGAGTCATTTTTAGACAATATCCAAAAATCGTATATCGGCACGAGTCATTTTTAGACAATGTCCAAAAATCGTCCATCAACTCGAGTCATTTTTAGACAACGTCCAAAAATCGTCCATCAACACGAGTCATTTTTAGACAACGTCCAAAAATCGTCCATCAACTCGAGTCATTTTTAGACAACGTCCAAAAATCGTCCATGAACACGAGTCATTTTTAGACAATGTCCAAAAATCGTCCATCAACACGAGTCATTTTTAGACAATGTCCAAAAATCGTCCATCAACACGAGTCATTTTTAGACAACGTCCAAAAATCGTCCATCAACACGAGTCATTTTTAGACAATGTCCAAAAATCGTCCATCAACACGAGTCATTTTTAGACAATATCCAAAAATCGTATATCGGCACGAGTCATTTTTAGACAATGTCCAAATTCATTTTTGGACATTGTCTAAAAATGACTCGTGTTGATGGACGATTTTTGGACGTTGTCTAAAAATGACTCGTGTTGATGGACGATTTTTGGACATTGTCTAAAAATGACTCGTGTTGATGAACGATTTTTGGACATTGTCTAAAAATGACTCGTGTTGATGGACGATTTTTGGACAATGTCTAAAAATGTCTCGTGTTGATGGACGATTTTTGGACATGTCTAAAAATGACTCGTGCCGATATACGATTTTTGGATATTGTCTAAAAATGACTCGTGTTGATGGACGATTTTTGGACATTGTCTAAAAATGACTCGTGTTGATGGACGATTTTTGGACGTTGTCTAAAAATGACTCGTGTTGATGGACGATTTTTGGACATTGTCTAAAAATGACTCGTGTTGATGAACGATTTTTGGACATTGTCTAAAAATGACTCGTGTTGATGGACGATTTTTGGACATTGTCTAAAAATGACTCGTGTTCATGGACGATTTTTGGACGTTGTCTAAAAATGACTCGAGTTGATGGACGATTTTTGGACATTGTCTAAAAATGACTCGTGTTGATGGACGATTTTTGGACGTTGTCTAAAAATGACTCGAGTTGATGGACGATTTTTGGACATTGTCTAAAAATGACTCGTGCCGATATACGATTTTTGGATATTGTCTAAAAATGACTCGTGTTGATGGACGATTTTTGGACATTGTCTAAAAATGACTCGTGTTGATGGACGATTTTTGGACATTGTCTAAAAATGACTCGTGTTGATGGACGATTTTTGGACGTTGTCTAAAAATGACTCGTGTTGATGGACGATTTTTGGACATTGTCTAAAAATGACTCGTGCCGATATACGATTTTTGGATATTGTCTAAAAATGACTCGTGTTGATGGACGATTTTTGGACATTGTCTAAAAATGACTCGTGTTGATGGACGATTTTTGGACATTGTCTAAAAATGACTCGTGTTGATGGACGATTTTTGGACGTTGTCTAAAAATGACTCGTGTTGATGGACGATTTTTGGACATTGTCTAAAAATGACTCGTGTTGATGGACGATTTTTGGACATTGTCTAAAAATGACTCGTGTTGATGGACGATTTTTGGACATTGTCTAAAAATGACTCGTGTTGATGGACGATTTTTGGACGTTGTCTAAAAATGACTCGAGTTGATGGACGATTTTTGGACATTGTCTAAAAATGACCTGTGCCGATATACGATTTTTGGATATTGTCTAAAAATGACTCGTGTTGATCGACGATTTGTGGACGTTGTCTAAAAACGACTCGTGTTGATCGACGATTTTTGGACATTGTCTAAAAATGACTCGTGCCGATATACGATTTTTGGATATTGTCTAAAAATGACGCGTGCCGATATACGATTTTTGGACATTGTCTAAAAACGACTTGTGTTGATGGAAGATTTTTGGACATTGTCTAAAAATGACTCGTGCCGATATACGATTTTTGGATATTGTCTAAAAATGACTCGTGTTGATGGACGATTTTTGGACATTGTCTAAAAATGACTCGTCTTGATGGACGATTTTTGGACATTGTCTAAAAATGACTCGTGTTGATGGACGATTTTTGGACATTGTCTAAAAATGACTCGTGTTGATGGACGAATTTTTGACATTGTCTAAAAGTGACTCGTGTTGATGGACGATTTTTGGACATTGTCAAAAAGTGACTCGTGTTGATGGACGATTATTGGACATTGTCTAAAAACGACTCGTGTTGATGGACGATTTTTGGACATTGTCTAAAAATGACTCGTGTTGATGGACGATTTTTGGACATTCTCTAAAAATCACTCGGAATAACCGACGATTTTTGGACATTCTCTAAAAATCACTTGGGTTAACTGACGATTTTTGGACATTGTCTTAGTGTGTGTGTGTGGAAGTGTGTGGGTGTGGGTCTGTGTCCGTGTGGGTCTGTGTCCGTGTGGGTCTGTGTCCGTGTGGGTCTGTGTCCGTGTGGGTTTGTGTCCGTGTGGGTCTGTGTCCGTGTGGGTCTGTGTCCGTGTGGGTCTGTGTGCGAGGGTGTGTGTGGGTCTGTGTGTGAGGGTCTGTGTGTGTGGGTCTGTGTGTGAGGGTGTGTGTGTGCGGGTCTGTTCTTCGTCTGTGTGCACACCACGAGATAGATAAGTTCGATTACTTATAGCCGAAAAACTGGTTGAAAAATATGTTTTTCGGGCAAAATTAGGCTTTTTTGGAAGATAATCGAATCGAATTGCACACCACGAGATAGATAATTTTAAGACGCGTCAACGATATGCGACATGAGCCGGTTCGCACTTAATTTCGACTACTTATGGCCGAAAAACTGGTTGAAAAATAGGTTTTTCAGGAAAAATTAGGCTTTTCTGGAAGATAATCGAATCGAATTGCACACCACGAGATAGATAATTTTAAGACGCATCTAACGATATGCGATATGAGCCGTTTCGCATTTAAATTCGACTACTTATGGCCAAAAAACTGGTTGAAAAATAGGTTTTTCGGGAAAAATTAGGCTTTTCTGGAAGATAATCGAATCGAATTGCACACCATGAGATAGATAATTTTAAGACGCATCTAACGATGTGCGATATGAGCCGTTTCGCATTTAAATTCGACTACTTATGGCCGAAAAACTGGTTGATAAATATGTTTTTCGGGCAAAATTAGGCTTTTTTGGAAGATAATCGAATCGAATTGCACACCACGAGATAGATAATTTTAAGACGCGTCTAACGATATGCGACATGAGCCGTTTCGCACTTAATTTCGACTACTTATGGCCAAAAAACTGGTTGAAAAATAGGTTTTTCGGGAAAAATTAGGCTTTTCTGGAAGATAATCGAATCGAATTGCACACCACGAGATAGATAATTTTAAGACGCGTCTAACGATATGCGACATGAGCCGTTTCGCATTTAAATTCGACTACTTATGGCCGAAAAACTGGTTGAAAAATATGTTTTTCGGGCAAAATTAGGCTTTTTTGGAAGATAATCGAATCGAATTGCACACCACGAGATAGATAATTTTAAGACGCGTCTAACGATATGCGACATGAGCCGGTTCGCACTTAATTTCGACTACTTATGGCCGAAAAACTAGTTGAAAAATTAGGTTTTACGGGCAGAATTAGGCTTTTTTGGAAGATAATCGAATCGAATTGCACACCACGAGATAGATAATTTTAAGACGCGTCTAACGATATGCGACATGAGCCGGTTCGCATTTAAATTCGACTACTTATGGCCGAAAAACTGGTTGAAAAATAGGTTTTTCGGGAAAAATTAGGCTTTTCTGGAAGATAATCGAATCGAATTGCACACCACGAGATAGATAATTTTAAGACGCATCTAACGATATGCGACATGAGCCATTTCGCATTTAAATTCGACTACTTATGGCCAAAAAACTGGTTGAAAAATAGGTTTTTCGGGAAAAATTAGGCTTTTCTGGAAGATAATCGAATCGAATTGCACACCATGAGATAGATAATTTTAAGACGCATCTAACGATGTGCGATATGAGCTGTTTCGCATTTAAATTCGACTACTTATGGCCGAAAAACTGGTTGAAAAATATGTTTTTCGGGCAAAATTAGGCTTTTTTGGAAGATAATCGAATCGAATTGCACACCACGAGATAGATAATTTTAAGACGCGTCTAACGATATGCGACATGAGCCGGTTCGCATTTAAATTCGACTACTTATGGCCGAAAAACTGGTTGAAAAATAGGTTTTTCGGGAAAAATTAGGCTTTTCTGGAAGATAATCGAATCGAATTGCACACCATGAGATAGATAATTTTAAGACGCATCTAACGATATGCGACATGAGCCATTTCGCATTTAAATTCGACTACTTATGGCCAAAAAACTGGTTGAAAAATAGGTTTTTCGGGAAAAATTAGGCTTTTCTGGAAGATAATCGAATCGAATTGCACACCATGAGATAGATAATTTTAAGACGCGTCTAACGATGTGCGATATGAGCCGTTTCGCATTTAAATTCGACTACTTATGGCCGAAAAACTGGTTGAAAAATATGTTTTTCGGGCAAAATTAGGCTTTTTTGGAAGATAATCGAATCGAATTGCACACCACGAGATAGATAATTTTAAGACGCGTCTAACGATATGCGACATGAGCCGGTTCGCACTTAATTTCGACTACTTATGGCCGAAAAACTGGTTGAAAAATAGGTTTTTCGGGAAAAATTAGGCTTTTCTGGAAGATAATCGAATCGAATTGCACACCACGAGATAGATAATTTTAAGACGCATCTAACGATATGCGATATGAGCCGTTTCGCATTTAAATTCGACTACTTTTGGCCGAAAAACTGGTTGAAAAATAGGTTTTTCGGGAAAAATTAGGCTTTTCTGGAAGATAATCGAATCGAATTGCACACCACGAGATAGATAATTTTAAGACGCATCTAACGATATGCGACATGAGCCGTTTCGCATTTAAATTCGACTACTTATGGCCGAAAAACTAGTTGAAAATTAGGTTTTACGGGCAGAATTAGGCTTTTTTGGAAGATAATCGAATCGAATTGCACACCACGAGATAGATAATTTTAAGACGCGTCTAACGATATGCGACATGAGCCGTTTCGCACTTAATTTCGACTACTTATGGCCGAAAAACTGGTTGAAAAATAGGTTTTTCGGGAAAAATTAGGCTTTTCTGGAAGATAATCGAATCGAATTGCACACCACGAGATAGATAATTTTAAGACGCATCTAACGATATGCGATATGAGCCGTTTCGCATTTAAATTCGACTACTTATGACCGAAAAACTAGTTGAAAAATAAGTTTTTCGGGCAAAACTAGGCTTTTTTGGAAGATAATCGAAACGAATTGCACACCACGAGATAGATAATTTTAAGACGCGTCTAACGATATGCGACATGAGCCGGTTCGCATTTAAATTCGACTACTTTTGGCCGAAAAACTGGTTGAAAAATAGGTTTTTTCGGGAAAAATTAGGCTTTTCTGGAAGATAATCGAATCGAATTGCACACCACGAGATAGATAATTTTAAGACGCGTCTAACGATATGCGACATGAGCCGGTTCGCATTTAAATTCGACTACTTATGGCCGAAAAACTGGTTGAAAAATAGGTTTTTCGGGAAAAATTAGGCTTTTCTGGAAGATAATCGAATCGAATTGCACACCACGAGATAGATAATTTTAAGACGCATCTAACGATATGCGATATGAGCCGTTTCGCATTTAAATTCGACTACTTATGACCGAAAAACTAGTTGAAAAATAAGTTTTTCGGGCAAAACTAGGCTTTTTTGGAAGATAATCGAAACGAATTGCACACCACGAGATAGATAATTTTAAGACGCGTCTAACGATATGCGACATGAGCCGGTTCGCATTTAAATTCGACTACTTTTGGCCGAAAAACTGGTTGAAAAATAGGTTTTTCGGGAAAAATTAGGCTTTTCTGGAAGATAATCGAATCGAATTGCACACCACGAGATAGATAATTTTAAGACGCATCTAACGATATGCGACATGAGCCGTTTCGCATTTAAATTCGACTACTTATGGCCGAAAAACTAGTTGAAAATTAGGTTTTACGGGCAGAATTAGGCTTTTTTGGAAGATAATCGAATCGAATTGCACACCACGAGATAGATAATTTTAAGACGCGTCTAACGATATGCGACATGAGCCGGTTCGCATTTAAATTCGACTACTTATGGCCGAAAAACTGGTTGAAAAATAGGTTTTTCGGGAAAAATTAGGCTTTTCTGGAAGATAATCGAATCGAATTGCACACCACGAGATAGATAATTTTAAGACGCGTCTAACGATATGCGACATGAGCCGGTTCGCATTTAAATTCGACTACTTATGGCCGAAAAACTGGTTGAAAAATAGGTTTTTCGGGCAAAATTAGGCTTTTTTGGAAGATAATCGAATCGAATTGCACACCACGAGATAGATAATTTTAAGACGCGTCTAACGATATGCGACATGAGCCGGTTCGCATTTAAATTCGACTACTTTTGGCCGAAAAACTGGTTGAAAAATAGGATTTTCGGGAAAAATTAGGCTTTTCTGGAAGATAATCGAATCGAATTGCACACCATGAGATAGATAATTTTAAGACGCGTCTAACGATATGCGACATGAGCCGGTTCGCACTTAATTTCGACTACTTATGGCCGAAAAACTGGTTGAAAAATAGGTTTTTCGGGAAAAATTAGGCTTTTCTGGAAGATAATCGAATCGAATTGCACACCACGAGATAGATAATTTTAAGACGCATCTAACGATATGCGATATGAGCCGTTTCGCATTTAAATTCGACTACTTATGACCGAAAAACTAGTTGAAAAATAAGTTTTTCGGGCAAAACTAGGCTTTTTTGGAAGATAATCGAATCGAATTGCACACCACGAGATAGATAATTTTAAGACGCGTCTAACGATATGCGACATGAGCCGGTTCGCATTTAAATTCGACTACTTATGGCCGAAAAACTGGTTGAAAAATAGGTTTTACGGGAAAAATTAGGCTTTTCTGGAAGATAATCGAATCGAATTGCACACCACGAGATAGATAATTTTAAGACGCGTCTAACGATATGCGACATGAGCCGTTTCGCATTTAAATTCGACTACTTATGGCCGAAAAACTAGTTGAAAAATTAGGTTTTACGGGCAGAATTAGGCTTTTTTGGAAGATAATCGAATCGAATTGCACACCACGAGATAGATAATTTTAAGACGCGTCTAACGATATGCGACATGAGCCGGTTCGCATTTAAATTCGACTACTTATGGCCGAAAAACTATTTGAAAAATTAGGTTTTACGGGCAGAATTAGGCTTTTTTGGAAGATAATCGAATCGAATTGCACACCACGAGATAGATAATTTTAAGACGCGTCTAACGATATGCGACATGAGCCGTTTCGCACTTAATTTCGACTACTTATGGCCAAAAAACTGGTTTAAAAATAGGTTTTTCGGGAAAAATTAGGCTTTTCTGGAAGATAATCGAATCGAATTGCACACCACGAGATAGATAATTTTAAGACGCGTCTAACGATATGCGACATGAGCCGGTTCGCACTTAATTTCGACTACTTATGGCCGAAAAACTGGTTGAAAAATAGGTTTTTCGGGAAAAATTAGGCTTTTCTGGAAGATAATCGAATCGAATTGCACACCACGAGATAGATAATTTTAAGACGCATCTAACGATGTGCGATATGAGCCGTTTCGCATTTAAATTCGACTACTTATGGCCGAAAAACTAGTTGAAAAATAGGTTTTACGGGAAAAATTAGGCTTTTCTGGAAGATAATCGAATCGAATTGCACACCACGAGATAGATAATTTTAAGACGCATCTAACGATATGCGACATGAGCCGTTTCGCATTTAAATTCGACTACTTATGGCCGAAAAACTAGTTGAAAAATTAGGTTTTACGGGCAGAATTAGGCTTTTTTGGAAGATAATCGAATCGAATTGCACACCACGAGATAGATAATTTTAAGACGCGTCTAACGATATGCGACATGAGCCGGTTCGCATTTAAATTCGACTACTTATGGCCGAAAAACTGGTTGAAAAATAGGTTTTTCGGGAAAAATTAGGCTTTTCTGGAAGATAATCGAATCGAATTGCACACCACGAGATAGATAATTTTAAGACGCATCTAACGATGTGCGATATGAGTAGTTTCGCATTTAAATTCGACTACTTATGGCCGAAAAACTATTTGAAAAATTAGGTTTTACAGGCAGAATTAGGCTTTTTTGGAAGATAATCGAATCGAATTGCACACCACGAGATAGATAATTTTAAGACGCGTCTAACGATATGCGACATGAGCCGGTTCGCACTTAATTTCGACTACTTATGGCCGAAAAACTAGTTGAAAAATTAGGTTTTACGGGCAGAATTAGGCTTTTTTGGAAGATAATCGAATCGAATTGCACACCACGAGATAGATAATTTTAAGACGCGTCTAACGATATGCGACATGAGCCGTTTCGCACTTAATTTCGACTACTTATGGCCAAAAAACTGGTTTAAAAATAGGTTTTTCGGGAAAAATTAGGCTTTTCTGGAAGATAATCGAATCGAATTGCACACCACGAGATAGATAATTTTAAGACGCGTCTAACGATATGCGACATGAGCCGGTTCGCACTTAATTTCGACTACTTATGGCCGAAAAACTGTTTGAAAAATAGGTTTTTCGGGAAAAATTAGGCTTTTCTGGAAGATAATCGAATCGAATTGCACACCACGAGATAGATAATTTTAAGACGCATCTAACGATGTGCGATATGAGCCGTTTCGCATTTAAATTCGACTACTTATGACCGAAAAACTAGTTGAAAAATAAGTTTTTCGGGCAAAACTAGGCTTTTTTGGAAGATAATCGAATCGAATTGCACACCACGAGATAGATAATTTTAAGACGCGTCTAACGATATGCGACATGAGCCGGTTCGCATTTAAATTCGACTACTTATGGCCGAAAAACTGGTTGAAAAATAGGTTTTACGGGAAAAATTAGGCTTTTCTGGAAGATAATCGAATCGAATTGCACACCACGAGATAGATAATTTTAAGACGCGTCTAACGATATGCGACATGAGCCGTTTCGCATTTAAATTCGACTACTTATGGCCGAAAAACTAGTTGAAAAATTAGGTTTTACGGGCAGAATTAGGCTTTTTTGGAAGATAATCGAATCGAATTGCACACCACGAGATAGATAATTTTAAGACGCGTCTAACGATATGCGACATGAGCCGGTTCGCATTTAAATTCGACTACTTATGGCCGAAAAACTATTTGAAAAATTAGGTTTTACGGGCAGAATTAGGCTTTTTTGGAAGATAATCGAATCGAATTGCACACCACGAGATAGATAATTTTAAGACGCGTCTAACGATATGCGACATGAGCCGTTTCGCACTTAATTTCGACTACTTATGGCCAAAAAACTGGTTTAAAAATAGGTTTTTCGGGAAAAATTAGGCTTTTCTGGAAGATAATCGAATCGAATTGCACACCACGAGATAGATAATTTTAAGACGCGTCTAACGATATGCGACATGAGCCGGTTCGCACTTAATTTCGACTACTTATGGCCGAAAAACTGGTTGAAAAATAGGTTTTTCGGGAAAAATTAGGCTTTTCTGGAAGATAATCGAATCGAATTGCACACCACGAGATAGATAATTTTAAGACGCATCTAACGATATGCGACATGAGCCGTTTCGCACTTAATTTCGACTACTTATGGCCAAAAAACTGGTTGAAAAATAGGTTTTTCGGGAAAAATTAGGCTTTTCTGGAAGATAATCGAATCGAATTGCACACCACGAGATAGATAATTTTAAGACGCATCTAACGATATGCGACATGAGCCGTTTCGCATTTAAATTCGACTACTTATGGCCGAAAAACTAGTTGAAAAATTAGGTTTTACGGGCAGAATTAGGCTTTTTTGGAAGATAATCGAATCGAATTGCACACCACGAGATAGATAATTTTAAGACGCGTCTAACGATATGCGACATGAGCCGGTTCGCATTTAAATTCGACTACTTATGGCCGAAAAACTGGTTGAAAAATAGGTTTTTCGGGAAAAATTAGGCTTTTCTGGAAGATAATCGAATCGAATTGCACACCACGAGATAGATAATTTTAAGACGCATCTAACGATGTGCGATATGAGTAGTTTCGCATTTAAATTCGACTACTTATGGCCGAAAAACTATTTGAAAAATTAGGTTTTACAGGCAGAATTAGGCTTTTTTGGAAGATAATCGAATCGAATTGCACACCACGAGATAGATAATTTTAAGACGCGTCTAACGATATGCGACATGAGCCGGTTCGCATTTAAATTCGACTACTTATGGCCGAAAAACTATTTGAAAAATTAGGTTTTACGGGCAGAATTAGGCTTTTTTGGAAGATAATCGAATCGAATTGCACACCACGAGATAGATAATTTTAAGACGCGTCTAACGATATGCGACATGAGCCGTTTCGCACTTAATTTCGACTACTTATGGCCAAAAAACTGGTTTAAAAATAGGTTTTTCGGGAAAAATTAGGCTTTTCTGGAAGATAATCGAATCGAATTGCACACCACGAGATAGATAATTTTAAGACGCGTCTAACGATATGCGACATGAGCCGGTTCGCACTTAATTTCGACTACTTATGGCCGAAAAACTGTTTGAAAAATAGGTTTTTCGGGAAAAATTAGGCTTTTCTGGAAGATAATCGAATCGAATTGCACACCACGAGATAGATAATTTTAAGACGCATCTAACGATGTGCGATATGAGCCGTTTCGCATTTAAATTCGACTACTTATGGCCGAAAAACTAGTTGAAAAATAGGTTTTACGGGAAAAATTAGGCTTTTCTGGAAGATAATCGAATCGAATTGCACACCACGAGATAGATAATTTTAAGACGCATCTAACGATATGCGACATGAGCCGTTTCGCATTTAAATTCGACTACTTATGGCCGAAAAACTAGTTGAAAAATTAGGTTTTACGGGCAGAATTAGGCTTTTTTGGAAGATAATCGAATCGAATTGCACACCACGAGATAGATAATTTTAAGACGCGTCTAACGATATGCGACATGAGCCGGTTCGCATTTAAATTCGACTACTTATGGCCGAAAAACTGGTTGAAAAATAGGTTTTTCGGGAAAAATTAGGCTTTTCTGGAAGATAATCGAATCGAATTGCACACCACGAGATAGATAATTTTAAGACGCATCTAACGATGTGCGATATGAGTAGTTTCGCATTTAAATTCGACTACTTATGGCCGAAAAACTATTTGAAAAATTAGGTTTTACAGGCAGAATTAGGCTTTTTTGGAAGATAATCGAATCGAATTGCACACCACGAGATAGATAATTTTAAGACGCGTCTAACGATATGCGACATGAGCCGGTTCGCATTTAAATTCGACTACTTATGGCCGAAAAACTATTTGAAAAATTAGGTTTTACGGGCAGAATTAGGCTTTTTTGGAAGATAATCGAATCGAATTGCACACCACGAGATAGATAATTTTAAGACGCGTCTAACGATATGCGACATGAGCCGGTTCGCACTTAATTTCGACTACTTATGGCCGAAAAACTGTTTGAAAAATAGGTTTTTCGGGAAAAATTAGGCTTTTTTGGAAGATAATCGAATCGAATTGCACACCACGAGATAGATAATTTTAAGACGCGTCTAACGATATGCGACATGAGCCGGTTCGCATTTAAATTCGACTACTTATGGCCGAAAAACTGGTTGAAAAATAGGTTTTTCGGGAAAAATTAGGCTTTTCTGGAAGATAATCGAATCGAATTGCACACCACGAGATAGATAATTTTAAGACGCATCTAACGATGTGCGATATGAGTAGTTTCGCATTTAAATTCGACTACTTATGGCCGAAAAACTATTTGAAAAATTAGGTTTTACAGGCAGAATTAGGCTTTTTTGGAAGATAATCGAATCGAATTGCACACCACGAGATAGATAATTTTAAGACGCGTCTAACGATATGCGACATGAGCCGGTTCGCATTTAAATTCGACTACTTATGGCCGAAAAACTATTTGAAAAATTAGGTTTTACGGGCAGAATTAGGCTTTTTTGGAAGATAATCGAATCGAATTGCACACCACGAGATAGATAATTTTAAGACGCGTCTAACGATATGCGACATGAGCCGGTTCGCACTTAATTTCGACTACTTATGGCCGAAAAACTGTTTGAAAAATAGGTTTTTCGGGAAAAATTAGGCTTTTTTGGAAGATAATCGAATCGAATCGTACACCACGAGATAGATAATTTTAAGACGCATCTAACGATATGCGATATGAGCAGTTTCGCATTTAAATTCGACTACTTATGACCGAAAAACTAGTTGAAAAATAGGTTTTTCGGGAAAAATTAGGCTTTTTTGGAAGATAATCGAATCGAATTGCACACCACGAGATAGATAATTTTAAGACGCATCTAAAGATGTTCGACATCAGCCGTTTCGCATTTAATTTCGCCTACTTATGGCCGAAAAACTGGTTGAAAAATGGGTTTTTCGGGCAAAATTAGGCTTTTTTGGAAGATAATCGAATTGAATTGCACACCACGAGATAGACAATTTTATGACGCATCTAACGATATGTGACACAAGCCGTTTCGCATTTAATTTCGACTACTTATGGCCAAAAAACTGATAGAATAATGGATTTTTTGGGAAAAATTTGATATTTTTGGAAAATGTTCGAATCGAATTGCACACCACGGGATAGATAATTTTAAGGCGGATCGAACGATGGGCGATATTAGCCGTTTTGCATTTCATTTCGATTACTTATGGCCGAAAAACTGTTTCAAAAATTTGTTTTTCTGTCAACATTAGACGATTTTGGAAAATAATTCATTTGAATTGCACACCACATGATAGAGAATTTCAAGACGTATCTAACTATATATGATATTAACCGGCTCGCTGTTAACTATACCCGAAAAACTGATTCAAAATTGGGTTTTTTGATCAAAATTAGGTTTTTTTTTGGAAAACAATCGAATGGCACACCACGTGATAGTATTATACAAAATGTAACAAAACCCATACACACACACACACACGCACGCACATACACACACACATATATATAAAGATGCGTACTTATATGTCCCATATGCCGAAATAGCAAAATATACGATTTGCATATGATTCACGGTAAAGAAGGTCAAAACACTGAGAAAATTCTTAGTTTTTTAGCCTAAAATTGGACAAAATGTAATGAAACCCATACATTATATTTATAGGAAGATGTGTATTTATAGGAAGATGTGTTTTTTTAAGTTCTATATGCCGAAATGGTAAAAAATACGATTCGCTTATGATGCATGGAAAAAAAGGCCAAAAAAATAAAATTTCTTAGTTGTTTGCCATAAAATTAAACGAAATGTAACAAAAGTCATATGTACCTACATATACATATATATATATACACACATTAATATAAGAATAATAAATTAATCTAATTTTCTAAAATAACACATGTAATTATGTTTTTATTCTGAAAACACCTAACAGAAGGAAACAAAATTTACATTTAAAAAAAAACTAATATGTTATATTTTTATTCATTCTTTGGCTATATAGAAATATTATTACAATACTAACATGTGTGTTGTAAAGAATACTGAATAATAATTTTCAATACAAATAACTAATAATAAACTTGTTTTTTATAAATTCATCATGATTGTGCTTTGTCTTATTTTCTAAAAAGTAGTAAATCAGTTACATATAAATTTGTACAAATGTATCTACATTTTTTAAAAAAAAAAGAAGAAAATGTATTAAAAAAATTAGTTTCAATTCAAAGGAAAAAAATGTAATTGCAATTTAATTTCAAATAAACAATTTCAGTATCTTATTATAAGTCAAAGTTGTTACACTTACTAATAACATAAGAAATAACCTAAAATATTATTCTAGGTAAATTGTTGTTTATAAATTTTTAAACAAATATGTCCAAATATTTAATTTTTATTGATTAAAATAATCACATATTGAATGATGTTTAATTTACTTTTTGGCTTTTTCAAAAATAATAATCTACCTATACTTTCTGAAAATCAGTAACATGTACATAATTTTTTATTTATTGTAGTATGTAAAAAAAATAATTGATTTGTAAGTCAACAACTCTGAATGAATGAGCAAGTTTACATTTTTATGCACACGCACATACACATAATTAAATGGAAGAAGTTAGAAAATATTAAATACCACATCTAGTACGAATACTTAATAGCTAATGACACCACACAACATTCAAATCTTTTAAATTAAAAAAATAAAACAAAATAAAAATAATGACACCTCAACAT
>CM068319.1:35558958-35683958 GCA_034766995.1 Acanthacorydalis orientalis
TCTATAGAGTTTTTCTCTGGCTGAATTTGATTTGATATGCTCATGATATCTGTGACTTCTTTCAGAAGTATCTCGATTAAAATACGAATTAGCATCGTAACTACTCGCAGATCTATTCACAGGATATCTTTCATGTTCGTCTGTAAAATGATGAGTTTCTTCATAATTTTTGTTATTAAAATGATTGTCAAATGACTCGATACTATCGTGTCGCTGCGTCAGTCTTTTTATCTGTTCCGTACGCTCAGAAACATTCATTTCATGTTGTGATATAGGATCGTATTGTTTTTTCTCACTTTGTCTGTACGACATTGTAGGATTCGTTCTCGGGAGTCTTGAATTATTTATACGTCGTACGATCGGACATTGCGTTTCGTCGTTGTATCCAAAACTTGTAAAACTAGCCGCATCTGATTCTTTATTCGACACGTCGCCAATTAAGTTTCCATCTAAATTCTTTACTTCAGGTGTTTGTTCATCTGAACTCGAACTATCCAAGCGTCGTTTTGGCATATATTCCATACTGTAAACTGGATTCGTGAATGCTAAAGCTTGTATTTTTGAATTATTTTGATATTTATGTACGTTATTTGGAGTATATCGATGCATGTCATATTTCGTTTCAAAAGAACCATTTCTATTCACTCTGATATATTTATCATGCGGATGTTTTAAATTATTTGGGAGTTCGAATTTCATACCGTTTCCGTTATTATTGATTGTTAAATCTACAGGGCTGCTACTTTGACTATAAGCAAAACTTTGATATCCCGAACTAGCAACATTGGAAAGTTGACTTATCGAAACATTCGAACCTTTATTATTGACAACTTCTTCATTTTCATCAGCATATCTCAATAAATCAGAAAATTCTTCCAAATTATGGTTTGATTTATTACGATTATTTTGATCTGGATGTTCCTGTGCAGTCGAAACATGATTGTGACTATTTTGAACATTACTTTGTGAATTGTAAATTTTTCTATGTGAAGGATTTTTTAAGATAGGAGTTGGGCTTTTTGAAACAAATGCATTAGCAGGTTCAAGTACAAAATCTTCCGTCGGAGATGGATTATTCTGCGGTACACTTATAGTGATTTGATTTCCACCGTAGGTATTTCTCGGTAACGTAGTTGCTCGGACACCTAAGCGTGGTGATTTTTTTGAAACATCATAACCGAGAGTGTTCGAATTTACAGGAAGTTTATTTTGTGAATTTGCTACGTGAATGTAATCTGTTGAATCTGGACTAGATAAAGGTATATTTTCATGTTGATATGATTTTATTTGTGTTTGTGCGGCTGGTGTTGGAGTTGAATTCATAGTCGATAATAGATTTTCCAAATTTGTATTGCTGTTGTGTATTGTTGGATCATTATACCTTTTGAAAAATAAATTATATCAATAAAATAGAAACAAGAAGATTTAAGTATTTTACCAGATTTATTGCATTTAAATTAAGAGATCAAACTAGAAAATTTAAATTTTACTTTGCATTCTTACTCTATTTATTAAAAGATCAAATACATTTTATTTACCTGAATATATTATGTTGATGTGGGTCTGTACATTGCATTACAGCTGGTGTAGAAATTTGACGCATTAGTTGGTTTGTATTACCATGATGGTGCATATTTAAATTTTCTAGTACTTTAGTCAAAGGAGTAAGATCCTACAATTAAAACAAAAATTGATTTATTTAACTTAAAAACAGAAACTGAACATACTTTAAATAATTACCTTAAGTTTAGCAGGTGCTACTTTCGTCAAACACTCTGTGAGCAGAGTGCTGAGAATGCTAAGCTGCTTGCCAAGATCGATATGCCCATCAAATTGGAGTTGTTCATTGGAATTAGTACGTCTGGCTTTACTGGACTGGTCTGTAGATACCCTCGTCTAGTTAGAATAATTTTTTATTATAATAGTATTCAGAAATGTTTACATAATACTATCTCGTACATGACTTACAGAGATGTTATGAAGAAATTGTTTCATCGAAGGTGCTTCACGCTCAAGAAAATCATTCATAAATTCCATAAAATTCTCTTTTCCCTGAAAGCGGGTAAAGTTTGCTAATGTCTGCAAAGTTTTTGCTACCAGAGTGAGATTTCTTGCAGCCTTTTCATTCGGGTATTCTGAAATTAACGATCGAATCCGATTAATTACAAAAATACCAGAACATAAACATTAACAAAAGAATAATATTTACCATGTGTGATGTTGAATAAACTCGGACTCAGTATAGCCGGACAGAGAAAACGAAGGAATATCGATGCACTGATCAAATTATCGCTAATATCCTCTTTATCTAGCGCAACTAATCGTTCTCTGAACGTTGCGAAACATTCTCTTAATTCTGGCGGAAAGTTGACGTGACTCGCGAGGATTTTACTCCATGCCATTTCGACAGTTTGCCGGAGATTGTCTTGTTGTTTTTCGAGAGCCGCTACACTAATCACTTTAAGAGGATCTACTTCACAGTCTTTATTTGAAGCAAGAACAATTTCCACTAGATCAGCAAGTGTTTCCTACATCACAAGAAATAATTAATATACATAATAGATTTATTTTATTAGATATTGACCTGTAAATATCTGTCTCCTGTCAGTTTCAAATAAGCTTCCATCGCTTTTGTAGCAAGACTATTTCCTCGAAATGTTAATCTTTGATCATCAACTCTTAATATATCCATCATTACAATATCAGCTAAGAATTGCCGAGCCATATTCTCACTTTGCATTGTAAGAACAAGGGATGTAGCTATATCTTCTTTTGCTTTGACGCCTTCAGTAAAAAAAAAAAAAAAAAAAACATGTAAATATAGTGACAGTCAAATATTCATTAACATTTAAACATTTTAAAAATATTCACCTATAACAGGCTCTAAAATTTCACAGACTCTTTTATAATCACTTTTCAAGTACTCCAGAAATTCTGAATATATTTTTACTGGTAAGATATCAATTGACTGAAAACGGCATTTAATGCGCAATGAAGGCTGTTCTTTGTTGTTCAATGGCTTATCCATTGATATTGGAAACCACTTTTCTGTTAAATATTTCGACGTAACTTCATGTATGGGAATTTGTACAGTTCCTGTTAAAAAGGAAAGCAATTTAAGAAAAAGATAAAGAAAGAAAATGATGTGTAGTACTAAACAAGTTATTAGCATAAAAATTATATTTCGTCGTGAATAAAATAAAAACTACTATTAGCATAAATGCGTCGCTTGTATCGTGGGGTTCAATGTAAAATGCGTAACGCGAATTTCTTCCATGTTACAATCGTAAATCCTTGAGCTACTACCTTTATTTTTGTGTACGAAAACATTAAACTATTTTAAAATGATTGAATTGGTAAAAATAAAACATTTAATTAAAATTATTTTCAAAGTACTCACCGACAAAAGTCTTCTCTTTTTTTTTCTTTCGGTCTGGTTCTCTATAAAGTCGAATATAAACAACATTAACTGGCGGCAGACCACAAAAATCGAATTGTTCGCCCCAAAAGCACAAATCATGCTTTAATTTTGTACTAGTTCGTGCATATAATGTTGCGTCGAGACTTAATTCGCAGAAATATCTTTTCTTATTTGGAATACCTTTTGCTTCAAGTAACCAAATTTTCAGTGAATTATCAGTTCGTCTAGTATGCTCAATATCCGGCTGAACAGATTTTCGTAAACTGAATATACAAAAGATTATATATATATATATATATATATATATATGTAAACATTATGTCGTAATTTTTAAAACAAAATACTATAACAGTGTATATACAGATTTCAATTGAAAAATATATATTTTGTATATATATATATATATATATAATGCACATTTCACACCTGCCATACTTGAAAATAAATAAATACAAACTATGAATACATAATGAAACAAAGATTACCGGCACGAGTCAGGTATATAATTTCGTTTTGAATGGAATCCAAAAACAGATTTTATTAGAAAAAACACCTGTGATTATTTCCTGTCACCTGGCAAGCAATTCAGTGTCGAAATATGTGAATATATACATGTAAGTGTCTATGTGTATGCATATATATATATATATATATATATATATATATATATTATAAAATGTTATTAAAATTATTAAAAAAACCTTTAATCTGAATATGTCTTTGATCATTGAAATAAACTCTATAAATACTAAATACATATGTATAAAGGAGAAAAAAACATTCTGTAATAAATGGTAAGTACAATTTGTCACTATAACTATATTGATTTTTAAAAATCATAACTCTAAACATTGACAAATTTTCTTTATCAAAAACTAACAAATTCACAATTCTCCTTAGCGATTAAAGTACCGAATGAGCAATTGTTGAATATTTCAATAAAAAAAAAAAAAAACTATTTCGGTATTAATTTATATGAAAGAAAATCATGTGGTGTATGATAATTCAATTACGAAAGAAAATGTGTATCTATTTCCAAATTAAATTCAATTTTTCGAATAAAAAAACTTCGAAATCAGTAATATATATCAAAATATAATTTTACCACTGTGCTTAGACATGTTCACAAGTAATTTTTTTATTTACCCCACAAATCTCAAAAAAAAATTGATCAAAAATATTCAATAAATGATTATTAAAATCATTTTTTGACTTTAATTATGCATATCTCAATAATGCTATCATCCTCAAATTTTTCTGCGCCTTGGCACTCTGAAAATGATGGCATCGCCATCAAAACATGCATAAGCTGCAATCAAAAACTCTCAATAATAATTTATTGAATATTTTTGATCTAAACCATTTTTTACATTATGTGGGGAGAGTGAAAAATCGATTTGTCAAAAATTAATATACATATTTTTCAACTGATATCTTTAATTTAATAAGAAATAATGAATATTTAATGGTAATTATTCAACTTACCTGTACACCCATTTATCTCTTTCATCTTGTGACCGACAACTGAAAAATCTTGGGTTGTTTTGATCAGAAGAAAGAGTTACTTGGAAACAATGTGGTCGTCCAAGTACGGACGGATGTACAGCTTTGATTTCAACACTACCAGGACTAGAACCTAGGTCTGAAAAAAAATATTTATTTGTTAACCCTATCAGTGGTAAGTTGCAAATATCATGCGTTCAATATAAAATGAAAACGAGTTTTTTACGTTCTAACCATAATTTTTCAGATCACTGTTTGGTCTTCAAACTAGAAAATATTGTATCAAGTATTTTAAAGTGATTTATGATTGTATTACTTATTTTATTAAAGTTATTTATAGTAATAAAAAATATCGTTTCATGTCAATACTAGCGGGTAAAGATTAATTACACACATCACATAAAATAATATTGAGTATAAAATATATTAATGATTAAATAGACTAAAAAATCAAACAGTATACTAGCAGCTACTACTCTTAACGATATAATTTATAATATTTATAAAATATAATTATGTTAATTATATTTCTTATATACATCATAAATTAATTCTGTATGTTATTTAAACAAAATTCATCACTGACGTCACACAATTTCTGTATCCAAATAAAACTGTCCTAAAATTTATATTTTTTAAAAAATCTACTTTATTTCTTGTGTTCTTAAATACAGTTCTTTGTCACAATTAACATTATGTTGTTCCATTTTTTCATTTTAATTAATTAAAAATTACTTAGATTAAATACTTATACCAAAAATGTAATGCGCAAAATACAAATGATCTACATTTGATTATTATTACATTTACACGTTGAAAATCATTTTTTTTTCGATTTTTCAACCTAACTGAGTGATAATGAATTTTTTTTCTCATTAATGTCGAGTTGATAAATTTATTAATAGAACTTTTTCTGATAAACACGTTCAACTAGTATGATTTCTCATCAGACAATGGATTTTAGGCACACAATGATATTTGCACATCTTATCATGAAATGTTATTACTTTAATTCCAAATTGAAAGAATTAAATATAATTCACCTATACAGAAAAAAAAACTTGTTCCAATTCTCTTATACACATACCTAAGGTAGTCATGACAGAATGGCCCGAAAGAAGACTCTCGTGTGATCGAGAAGTACGGAGACGGGTTCCATCTGGCGATGCAGGTACTCTTTTACCGCCACGTTCTAGTTTCGTGACAGATTTGGTCCTTTTGAGTGGATTCGCCCTAAACGATCTTTTCGAGAAGAAGTTAACGATACGTGAAGGTGTGACATCGAGACCACCACTCCGTCCGCCCAGCACCGGAGTGCTGGGCGCACTGCCTCGTCTACAGGCTTTTTCGTATGATGTATCTGAAAAAAGGTACAATTAAGCAACTCAAATCGACTGAATAAATATTTATACTAAAATGAGGTAATAAATGACATATTTTACATTTAAATGAAAAGTATAGTGCATTAAAATAACTCAAATAAATGACGATATATATATATTATTCAAGCAAAAAATAAAAAAAAGATTTTAGTTTAAACTATCGTTGACTTATACGTATGTACTAATAAAACTATATTAAAATCAGATTTTCTACAATCATTTTTTTTTCATTTATGAGCTCAGATTTTTTATTTCAAAAACTCAATTTATTTTTGTTTTAGATTTTTTCCATTTAGTCCATTTATTTTATACCAGATGATGCTACAATAAATAAAACGTGGAACTCTATGGTTTATATAAATTTAAAAAAAAAAACGACCAGAAATGTGTAATGAATAAATAGATATAACACTACCATAATTATAATTTAATGATTAATCATTAATTTAAATAAACATTAAATAATTATTATTTCACAATCTCTCCCAACACTCACTTATTATTTTAGTATCTGCTAATTTCTTTTTATTCCCAAAACTTGAAATTCGAACGAAAAAAGCGAATTACCAATATAGAAGTAAAGAAAAGTTTTGACTTGGGAAAATAGTTACATTTGTATATAACAAACCTATTTTAAAGATCATATTTAATAAAATATGTATTTCAAACTCATCTTCATCCTATTTAAAAATTTAGAAGTAAACCTCGTATATAAAAAACTCCTGATCTATCAGTAATAATATACTTGCAAAATTCACCGAACAAATTACACAAAATTATTTTTATGACTCTACACGTTATGTATGTTTCATGCATATTGATAAAAGTTGTAACGCCGAATATAACTCCTATTCGACCATTTAAAATAATCATCAACATCGACCACACAATGCAGATTAGCGTCGTGTCAATCAGTTCTATGAAACAGTTACAATAATTTCTAATCATTTCAAATTTACAGTTGTAACAAGCGACGGATAGAACTAGTCAGTCAGTCAATCTACAAATACCATTTTTATTCAACTAGATACCTTTCATAGAGTGACCGAAATGAAAAAAAACATCATCCTAATAATCGCAATTTGGAAAAAATAACAACGCAGAGTCAGTCAAATAAGTGCGGGCCAGCTGCCATTTGTTTTCATATCGAGACTAATTAATCTTCAGAGACATAGATGTCTGCTTCATTTACATATATCACCATTTATATATATATATATATATATATATATATATATATATATATATATATATATATATATATATATATATATATATATATATTGTAACATTTGTATTGCAGATGTGTTTATTAAGAGAGTCATTATTATTAGCATAATCACAATAAATAAGTCATATTATATATATATATATATATATATATATATATATATATATATATATATATTTATATATATATATATATATATATTATATATATATATATATATATATATATATACATACATACATACATACATACACACACTCATACATAAATAAACAACATGTGTTTTAACACACGAGTTCGAATCTATTCGTAGGAGTCAATGTCTGTTTTGTTAAGACACAATTCTTAAATACGATAAAAAACCTCACAAGTGTTTTGCATCTTGTTTACAAATATATATATTTTAAAGGAGCTCTCTAAGAATTGACCAAATGCAAATTCTAAGTATATTAATAGATTTATTATTGTTTATCTATGGTTTAGGTTCGTGTTTTTCACCTGTTGTCTTGTTTATTTTTACATATTTGCATAAAAGATTTCTTTAATTAATATCAATATGGTTGAAGAGAGAAGTTGTTATAATTTCATTTTGTGATATTTTTTTGATCAAACGATTTTATTGAAATTTTTAAATGATTTTCTCTCTCGTCCCACAAACTATAAAAAAAGTTTGATGAAAAATGTTTAATAAATGATTACTGATCATTTTTAACTGTTTACTTTATGTGAATTTCAATAGTGATGCTATTGTTCTCAGAAACATAAGGTATAGAAAAATCTGAATTTGTTTTGATCCTGTTCTGTACCTTACAGCTCTATGGATGATACCATCGCCATCGAAACTAAAAATTATTTTTTGATAACACTGTGTTAGAACAAGTATCTCACTTCAATTATCTAGCCTGTGAAATAACATACTTTATAGATGTACTACTTAAAAACATATTGAATTTATTTTGATCACATTATCGATTTTCTCCAGTGAATTTTCTATTGATTACTTTGAAATTTAAAATTGATAGGCATCAATATGATCGATTTACGTTAATCAATTAAAATAACAAAAAAATCTATATCAAGCGATGCATAATTTTTTATGATTATTTCATATTCTGAGTAAGCAAATCCACAATTAGTCATGTGTACAAAAATTGGTGTACACAGTAAGGCACTTGTTCCTTGCATGATGCACCAAGAAAGAACTAACTTTTCACTGAAATTCTAAACATATCTATTGCTATTATTGTTGGTAATATTTTTATTAATTATATACAAAAGACTATAAATAAAACCATGATAAAGTTCATTAATTCTGAATGACTCATTTTTAATTAATCAAATTTATTAAGAGAAAGTGAAAAGAAAAAATACAACTGCATTTAAACTGAAATTTAACTGTTCTTTTTTTATATATAAAAAAGATGTATAAGTAATTAGAATGATTATATATACTTTATGTATTTTTATTTACCTGTGTTATTATTTGAAAATATTTTAAAATCGATCCTTTCTACAAAACATGTGTTTATCAAATATAAATCAGATATTTATCATGAATTTAAATACATCGGATTATATTTTTTTGTGAAAAGTTCAATAATATCAAACATATAACAAGAATAATGTTGCAGTAACAGTAATTTATTTCGACAGGATATTACTACTTCAGAAGAACGTACGGTTTAAAAACAAGGAAACTAAAAAGAAATGTCCATCGAATTACAGTAATTTTACAAGATTATTTCTGTATATAAAATGATTTTATAAACGAGATACATATAGATAAAATGTTTTCTTTAATAGTTCAGGAAATGTAAAAACTGCAAGGTTACGATTTAGTTTTTTCCAGACAAGTGTGAAATGTAAGAACATGAAAAAATTGTACAGGAAAGTCTAATGTACTTTTTTTAAATGTCATTAGATATTTTGCAAGTATTCACTTTTTGTGTTGTAATAACTTACTACTTTTTTTCAGATATTTTGAAATATGCTGCACTGTTACTTCTTGTTTATATTACAAACAGAATAAATTTCTAGGTATTAAATAATATAAATATATATATATATATATATATATATATATATATATATATATATATATATATATATATGAAAGAAAACATGGAATGAGTCCCCATTTGAATGAAACGCCTTTATATTTTAATTCAAGATTTTGTTTTGTATAAAAAAATATTCGATTAATTTATTAACTTTACAGAAAGGAAACACCTATTTTACATACTTAATGTAATGATTTTCAGACAGCACAGAAAAACATGAAAGATGCACGTTCGTACAAATACGAAAAGGCAAGAGAACGGTAAACAATATACGAAGAGAGATAGGAATAACAGACGTAACAACAATAGAATTTAAAAATAAAATACAAGAGATATATTGCAAGAAGCGATTATCACAGACGTACAAGGAAAATATTTGTCTGAGAACCAAGAAAATCAAAATGGGACTAGAAAGAGACCACTGAACAGATTGGTAAAAATATCAGAAAATGAGTTGTACATAGAGAAAAGAAGCATTAGATCATTCTAACAGAAATTTGAGTATCTTTCATCTATCAGTGGATCGTCATTCATTCATTCATTTATATATATATATATATATATATATATATATATATATATATATATATATATATATATATATATTACACATACACAATCGACAACCCACTGCTTGGTAAAAAGCATTTAATTTATTCTGATTTCATGGAATTAAGACGATTCAGTGCCCTTTTCTTCACAAATTTTCACAACATTTTCTGATATATCTCTATCTTATCTGTTTATTATTCTTTTTTGAATATTTAAATGTTTATTAAAGGCCAGGACAATTTTTTACGACTGGTATTATATATATATATATATATATATATATATATATATATATATATATATATATATGACAATGGATAATCTAGTTTTCTTTAATATATTTATAAATATAAAAAAAAACAGAACTATACGAAAAATAAATATGAATAACAAGATAAATATAAAAGCATTCAGGATTTTTTAAGAAATAACAGAAGAAAAACAGACGAGTGAAAACAATACGAGAAAAGATTAAATAAGAAATGGATTAAAAATACATAAAAAAATTACTTATCTAAAGAGCCTGAATTATATAAAAATTACCTCTGATCTAATGTTTGTAAACTTTTTCTCAAATTTTCCTTCAATTACTAATACGTTTTCGATTACAATTAATTGAAAAAGAATAAGTATTGAAGTTGGTCGTGCCGACAAACATATTTTATTCTAAATCAAACCAATCTGAGTAAAATATACAAACGAGACACGAAGTTGGCTCAGAATCAAAAGATGAAACATGTTTATTAAAGAAAATATTCCTATATATAATGTTTTAACAAGGGACGATAAAGGTAATCAACTAATTGAAAACTGATCTAAAAATTAAAGATGAACAGGACATGTTAATCAATGAAAGACATTAAGAAAAGAGTGTATAGTTTTTTTTCTGCACATCTACAATTATAAAATACAGAAAACAAACAGAAATATTAATTATTTTACGTTTACGCCCTTTTGAAGTCTAGTATTTGAATTAATAACCACTGAATTATATCTGTACATGTTTACTGAAATGTAACAAAGATAAAATAATTTACAGACGAATTAAAAACATACCTGTCACTTTCTATACCGTGTATGATTTAGGTATATGAATTAATTAATTATTTCTATTACTGCCTGTTCATATTTTTTCAAAATGTACAAAAGCAGGGAATGTATTATTAATAAATTCTCGTGCATCATCAATAAAACATGTCAACTGACTCAATAACCCGAATCGATTTAGAGAACGAACTATTTCTATTATGCAATGGCACGTGTGTATATGTGTATTGTTTATATATTGCATGATCTGAATCTGTGCGTCAGTTTGTATTATGGTTAACGGATTCAATAATGTCTAGGGGATCTAAGACGCCGCAATTTCGCATGAGTCATCCGACTGACTTTCACGAAACGCTCGTATGCACGAGATGTCGTTTACCCATTACCTGTACAACATACAGAGGAGAGCCCATGAGTCACGTGTGACTCTCATATATATATATATATATATATATATATGTGTGTGTGTGTGTGTGTGTGTGTGACACACGTGATTTTACCCTGTATAACACGTTTTTTATGCATATCAGAGATTAGATTTTGATCATTTCCTTAGATTAAAAAAAATTATAATATACGTGCAGACATGAAAAGAGAAATGATGTTAAAACCTGGTCAAAATTCTACAAGTATTTAAAATATAAAATAGCATTAATTGATATTCAATTTAAATAAAGCTTTACAACAATGTCATATTTCGGTAGAAGATTTTCTTTACAGATTTTTCTAGACCTTAGTGCTCTAATAATGAATGATGTGGCTTGACTGAAATATTTTCTGATTGATAAAAAGATTTTTCTGTATCTTAACGCTCCGAGGATGATGGTATCGCCTTTGAAAAACCCAACGATAAATAATCATTTATTAAACATTTTTGATCAGAAAATATTTGTAGTTTATACGATAAGATAAAAACCATTCGTGAAAATGAATTTAGTCACAATGCCAGAACTATATTGGAATTTGTTTGAAATCAGAGTTTAATCTGTCTGAATATGATTAAAGTCGAATCGGCTTGTAAAAAATAAATACTAAACAACAAAGTCCTTTACATATAGTCCTAGCATAGCCCTTTATCTTATAAATAAACAAAATACTTATTAAACCGAACGCACACATTTTTATTTTAATATAACTTTCTAAGCTTACACTTAAATATCTAATACAACTAAAAACAATAAACATATATTTACATTCTCTATTCTAATAAGAAAAATAACACGTATTGTCTTACACATTATAAAGATTTATCTAATGTTCATATCAATAAAATTATAATACAAAAACATTAATTATGTATGTGATTAATTTATAATAGAACCAAAAAATGATTTATCGTGTGATATTTATTCATTACACGCTGTATATATTTAAATTTATTTTAGAATATATTTTAATTTCAGTCTTAATACCAATTCCATTAGTTTTTTTTAAGAGAATAAAATATTTTCTGGTTATAATTTTCATTAACATATATATATATATATATATATATATATATATATATATATATGCAATTAAAATAAATATTCAACTTAATAGGGAAAACACGGATATTTGTTTGTTTTATAAATCACGCTATATATAAAACTTGTTTTTAGCACGTATTCACTGACAAGGTTATTAATTATTGTGTAAGAAAAAATTAAAATTCAACTCGCGGCCATTTAAAAGAATAATCTATAATTACCATTGCAAATCAATGCTTATCTGCATAAGCCAGATTACTTGCAAAGTATTTAAGATTAAATAGTTTGGTAATTATTTTAAATTGATGAAATAAAAATAGAATGATACGATTTTTTTTCATTTTCAAAATAATTTAAAAATATATACAATTACACCTCAAAAAGAGGTGTTTTTTTTTAAAAAAAAGAGAAGATGCGTTTTTTTTTGCAAATTTATTTATAAAAATGATAATTAGATATGTTGTTTGTTTATAAATTTCATTCTAACCCGCTTACCATTTTTCAATACTACATGACATATTAATTGTTTATAATTTCTTTTATAAATGTTGTATCACTGTTAACTTTCCTTCCTAAGGCTTAGTTGACATTTAATAATATTTTGTTCCTTACAAAAAAAATAAACAGTTAAAAATAAATGTACTTAAGTCAAAGGAAATTCGTTTAAAAAGTTGATACTTTACATAGACCAATCTAACTAGTGATGTTTCCTTGTATTTCTCATTAATCTGTTTATATATATATATATATATATATATATATATATATTCTGAATAGTTTATCCATATCCTTTCCGGTCCATTAACATCATCCGCTCAGTAAAAACGCAATACTCTTATTAAACATGCTCTCCTATCTTAATAATAATAAATAGCCGACCACAAAATATTAGACGGCAATGAGTATAACTGTTGTTCGTAAACAACGTACGATTGTTCTGCAAAGATCCTGTTCGTTAAATCTAAAAAAAAAATTAGTCAGCCTACTTCAGAAAAAAAGAAAATAATTTCCAACGCGCCGAACCGATGACGTCATACTACGCGCATCAACGAGCGACTATCCATACGATGAGGTTAGAACGAAATTTTTATACGAATATATTTCAGATAATTATAATAATCTAGTTATATTTATCGATCAATTCGAACATCGATTGACATTTAATACTTTCAAGTACGATGCTTTTTATGCACACTGACGTGTATTGTTACATTTTAGATCAAATGATTCAAATCTCGTTCGAGAGAGGTTTTCTGAGGTTTTATTAGTCATTTCTTGTTAATCGAATGAATAATTCCTAAACCGTAAACGGTGATACATTACATAAAGTTGTATTTAATTAAACAGAAACTGAATTTCTCAACTACTTTGTTAGACAATTTCCAAGTGACGCCATTATTAGCTAAATAGTTCGGTTCGGTATGGAATTTTAAATACTAATGAAATGCTTGAGTAAATCCAGTTTTACATGTTGACAATAAAATGTATCTTTTAACAAATCAAATTACGAAAACTGATGCAATATTATTTGTAAATTAGTTAATCAATGCTTTATAATTATGATCAACAATTAACAACTGTTTAAGATTTCATAAGTAAGAAACTATATTTCTAAATAAAATCCTTAATTGGTTAAATATAATGTTTAAGAATTAAAAAATATAGAATCGAGTATAAATAGTTTTTGGAGCTAGGGATAAACTCATTTCACAAATTAATTTTTTGCTCACATTTTTCCGATCAAAAATGTTTAACAATTAGTTTTACTGGTCAGATTTAATTTTTTCTTATTAAAATTAGGTAACGATGACATTATCTTCGTTAAAATATGAAAATAATTTTTTTTTTTTTGATTAATGGATGAGATTTTCCCGTATCTCAGAACTCGTCGAAATATCATGCACAGCAATCAAAAATTATCAATAATTGAACATTTTCAAGCAGAAAAATGTTTCCAGTTTGTCAGATAAGAGAAAAATTCATTTGCAAAACCAAAATATGCACGGCAATGCAAATTTAAATCTTACTCAATATTTAACAAATTAATATAAAAAAAAAAAAAACATTTCAATATGATACTTTAGAAACCATCAACAATCTTTTTGATTGCTTTGAACAACAGGAATTATAGTTATTAAGTCAAAACAGAAATAATTATTTTTAAATGATTGTTTATAATAAAAACAACAACATTTTTTCATGTAAAAACATTAATTATCTCATTTTCTACAAAAACTGAGAATTGTCTATAGGAGATAAAAATCTTAATTATTAATTCCGATCAACAATTGAAAAAAATTACTCGAGACGTTTGCAACAGCATGGCAAGCACGCTGTGCTGTTAGTGTATCATAAGTTCAAATCCAACCTTTCGACATATATAATCTTTTATTAGAAAACCGGTTGTTTCCCTAGTTCTTCGAGGAAATAAGAATTATACTCAAGGCTAACAGCAGTGTTATAGAAAAATAAATTTGCACTTATTGTTAATAAAACATTATACATGGGAACAAGTCCGATTTAGTTCAATTTAGGGTCAAAAATAATTTAGTGATTTTCTATCTTTCACTTTTTAAATGTATGTTATTTAAGAAAAACAATATTTTCTTCGATTTTTTTATTTCCTACTATTCAGATTATAACATATTGATTACAAGTTAAGTACAACATATTAATTAACAATGCAAGAAACTGACAAAAATAATTGTGTGTTTTTTCTACGACTTCGATTATAAAATCATTAACTGTCCTGACAAAAATATCAATCTACTAAATACGCACAATTAAGTGAAGTTTCTATTTAATTCGCTACGACATCGTGTTCATCTCGATGAATAATTACGAGTAAAACTTGTGCGGACATAATTACACACTGTCTAGTCTATATTTAGTCGTGTTGTTAGAAAAGAGCGGCGTTTGGCCCGGTTAAACAGTTAATTAAGCGATGATAATTGCATGTGTGGAATGAATGAACGCGAAAGCAACAGATAACCGAGATGAATTTCATAATAGAACGTAGATTTCACAAAACGTTTTCGTCATTCGAAACGCCATGATAGTGTATAGTGTAGCATTTGATAGCAGTAACAGTTCTTTCACGTTTCGATAAGACACATTACATACAATGCCTGTACGAACCAAATATACGCTGGTCGAGTTTAGTTCAAATAGGTACATAAATAATAACAGTGCATTCGTTATCACAAAACAAAGAGATTAATAAACTTTAATTCAAAGCGAGGCACACACGCATACCAAACCTATTCAAAAGTTGATATGAACACGTAGCGAAATCTTATCAATAGCTTTAGACTCACTTTTAATAGCATGTATTTCTTTACTGGGTAGTTCAACTTCATTCATATATGTATAGTACACCACCAGAGGTCTATTTATTATAGAAACGACAATATTAATATATTTCATTGTAAAATGAAAACTAACTCATAACTAGACCTCTATATAAACAAAATCAAATACATGATTTTTCTTTTAGAAATACATAAAAAATACTATAAGAATATTCTGGTCTAAACAAAGTCAATCTAGTTTTTTATACTCAGAATTATGCCAGTAATCTTAATTTTCTATAAAATACACAAAATATGTCTAAAAAATACTATATTTTTAAATTAATCTCATGAGCACATAGTGATCGATACGGCACGAATGTTAAGTTCAAACAGTAAAAAATAAAATACCTGTTCGCCAAACAAGAAAAAAAATTGTAAAAATATTAAAATTTACTTTTATATCTGACCGAGATAAAAGACAGTTTCATTTTTACCGGATTTAATATGAAATACACCACTCTAAATTCGATAGTAACAGGACTAGTTTTTAATCGAATAGGTAAATGTAGCCAGAGGCGCAATAGTTAACTAATAAGTCAAATGTCATACCAATTACGAACATAATACAAAACATACAATCTAAAAGCATACTTCCATTAGTAGCATACGTGGTTTTTATTTATTTATTTATTTATTTTTGATTCGAATATAAAACAATCAGTGAAAATCTTAATATATAGAATTTTAATATTAATAATTTCGTTTTATACAATATTATTATTATCTTCGTATTGGGAACAAATTGTTTTTTTTTTTTTTAATTCAATCCAATAAAATATTATATTTTTTCAAAATTAATGAAACGTAATTAATTTTGAAAACACACTGATGAATAATCTAATTACTTGTAGGAAAAATGTAGTAATTCATTTTTAGTGGACACTTGAAGTAAACATAAAATCTTATTAAAAAAAGTTTATTACCAAAATTACTTTTAAAAAGAGTAATCTGAAGTAAAGCAGGAAATCAGCTTAAAAACATCTAATTGAATATTACAAAAATTATTAATTTATATCAATATATATAGTTAAAATTAAATGGGAACCAAATAGATTAGATAACTGTAAATAATGTACTAAACAAGAACGTTTACTAAATATTGAATTCAAGATAAAACGATCGATATATCTGTAAAAATACAAAACTTCTCGGACTTTCTCAATAAGTTTATTTACTTAAAGGAAAAATAATCTTACTTCATGAAAAGAAACGTCATTGAACACATTATTGTTTAAACAAATTGAAATTACAAAAACTTGAATTTCTAAAACATATGAAAGTTTTGTATTCTTTTAATTAAAGATGAGTGATACTTGTTTCCATTTAGAGAAGTAAATAGAAATGTATATTTTAAACTTGTTTCATGTTCATACATTTTCAAACGAATATTTAAAACATTTATATAAATAGGATGTTGCACAACGATGTTTCATACTTTATATAAAGTGTCAAGGATTCAAACTGGATAAAAAGGTTTATGTAGATGTTATTTCCGGCAATTCATTAAAGAGTTAAAAGGTGTTTCACTTTTCTCTTATAGTGAAATGAAACTATATTAAAAAAAAATCAGTGTTTAATTAATTGGCAGTAAATGCTCAATATGTCTCATACAGAAATTCAATTTCACGTTGTAATGACTGAAACTCAATTATTCTGATACTTCTTTTAATAATCCTACAAGCATTATTTATTCGTTATCAAAGTTATTCATTAGTAATGATCATATGAGCATACACTAAGCTCTTAAAATATACTTAGAGCAAAAATTCCAAAAAATACTATTTCGATATCTTACTGGGTAAACGAGTTTTCTAATGATGATGCTTATTTTAATTTTAATATAAATTCAAATAACTAATGTCTGAAAATGCCCATCTCACCAAAAATCTAATAAAAGCATATAATGCTTGAATGAAATTTCAAACACTAAATGTTTTGATAAACATTATTTCCATATCTCATTCCTTACTTTATATACAAGTTTAAGAATGAAACTGTGGAAATATTTATTTTATACAGGCATCATTTTCTAACGGCGTCTACTGATATGTTTTCAAAATCATAAAAACATTATTCGATTTCACAATTGATTTCTGTTTCATCTCACAACCCTCAAAAAAATTTCTGACCAAAAAATTTCAACAAATCATTACTTATTATTTTTGATTGTTACTTGTGCACATATCGATAGTGTCAACAAAAAAAATGTGGTTTGTGGGGTGAAAAAAAAACTCATTTGTGAAAGTATATTTAGCCAGTGTCAAAATATTTTAGCACTATGTGTTAATGCTATACATAAATATTATTTACAGACAATTATATACAAATCAGATAACTTTATCAAGAAACTAAATACTTGAATTTGATATATCGATTCGTATAACCTTCAAAAACAATAATAACTTTATAACGATACTTGAAATATATCTACTAGTTTTCTTATTGTTCTAAAATTATAGATTAATAAAAAAAGTATATTTTTTCTAGATAAAAAATCAAATATAGAAAATATTAGTTAACATGTTTCCTTTCAAATTATATTAAACATTTTTATCGAAAAAAATATATGACCAGTTTAAAAAAATTGTTTACAAATAAGAACAAGTGTTTGTATGTACATTTATATACGTGTATGATGTGTGTACATATACATTATATATATATATATATATATATATATATATATATATATATATATATATATATATATATATAGGTCATTTTACGGACAAACAGTTTAGTTGGCGCTGTATTAGAAACGAGAACAAATGAAAGTGAACGTATTGTCATACACAAATGAAGGTCGTCGTTGCAGAAAAATTAATCGTACATGAAAAATGGCAGCACGTCGACACACAAATACACACGTTTATTATTACTATACTAAGGTTTCTTATTATTATTCGTGGCGCGCGAAACTTTTCACTCGATAGAGTAAAAAAAACGCTCGTGGCGTCGACCAGTAACAACACCACATGAATGACACCTTGAACTTCCGACGTAAGGTAAGAGTAAAACGATTGTAATGTATCTACATTTCTGAATGTCTCAAACCAGTTCCGCGTTTAATATTACGTCGGTTTCGTAAATAACTGTTGGCTAATAATTTTATACTCGATTTAGAATTATTTTTAATTACACGTACAAATATATTCTCTTTTTTCTATCTTCATTTATGTATGTATATGTTGTATATATATAACACCTTTAGTATATATTATTAGAATTCCTCATCAATAACAGTAAAGTATAAAATCATATTAATTATGATACTTTCATGTTTTTATTTATCAGTAGAACGAGGACAGCTCATCTATTTTAAAGAGCAACATTAGAATTCTTTTTTACCACACAAAAATGTTCTTAGTGTCGCTATCAAAATGCTAATAAGCACGAATTCAATAATCATTTATTGAACATTTTTGAACACAATTTTTATATAATTTGTAGAATGAAAAGAAAATTCATTTATGAAAATGAATTTAGTCACAGTATCAGAACTGTATTGGGCAATATTAGCATTTTTAAAACTAAATTAAAATAAATTACAAATTTCAAGAAAAAAATGTTTAATTAGTTTATGTTTTAAAGTGTTAATAAAATTTAACTTACACAATAAAATAACTATTAAAAATAATAACTGAATTCTTTTATTCATATGCTCTAAACAATATGTCCGTCAAAATAAGTATTACCTTACAAAATAGAAAACCGTACATTATTTGACATTTTTTTAAAATAAAACAATTTATTTTGGGGTTAATTTGGGACAAATATTATCCTTACATACATAATAACACACGAAAAAAAACTATAAAAATCTGTAAATATGTAGTAAAAAAATATTTTCTGCCATTCTTTTTAGGAACTGTGTTGTCTACACTTATGAAAAATAGTTTTATTGAAAAGATGGAATCTATAAGACAGTGACATAGAAATTCAAAAAGATCAAGGTATTTTCAAAATCCAATATTTATGTAAAACCATTTCATTGAGAGTCTTTACTACTTTTTTGATAATGAAAACCTACATTAGATATGAAATAATACAATTAACTTATTTTCATTATAACTCAACTAAATCCACTTATTTATAAAAAATACACGTTTATAAATAACACATAACTACAATAGCAGCCTTGAGGATATCAATATTAAGAATATTTAAAGGATTCAAAAGTCACGATCTGGTAATATTTATATAAAGGTACATAATTTAATTAAATGTTCTTTGTTCTTTTGGTATTATACTGATTATTACAAAAATCGTTAGAATGTTGTTGAAATTATTGTCTTTAGGAGTAATCTTTTCAATCCAAGTGATAATTTTATAACTGTCAAATAAAAGTACTTAAATCAAAAATTTTAAACATATTTTTGACCTCAAGTATAACTACAAACTAAATAAGCATTCTAGAAAAACTAAGTAAGGTAATTAAAGTACTTTGTTTATTTTTTTGCATACCATAATTTCACGAACAGTAATATAATGAAGTTCCTAATTAATTAACAAAAATATTATTTTGAAAAAGTGTACAAATGACACAAATATCTTTGACTATAAATCAGATAATTAATAATGAATAAAAATAAAATGAAGCCAAAGACAATAGGAACCAAGTAATATGTTGCCCATTTTTTTGTTTTATTTATTTTTGCCTTTACGATTATAGAAAGTATTTATTTTAATATCTTATTTTTAATAGCATTTCATCAGGTCATTTTTCTTAAAAATTATCAATGATTGACAATTAAAACATTAATTTAATTAAAGGTTACTTCAACATACAAATTTGGTCATTAAAATTCTTTACTAAAATAAACTACCTAATGAATGAAAACCATTCACTATTAAAACTGTTTTAACTGGAAATGTAAAAGGTTTTAGTAAAAAAACAAAAAAAAAACAGCTTTAAATAAATCAAAATTTACCAAAGAAAGATAGATACATACTTAAATAAAAATGAAAACAACATTAACAAAATTAATTTCTTTGATAAAACTAATACTGTGAATCAAGTGTATAAAAAAGTATGCTTGTAATCAGGTCGAATTCCTGTATATTCAATATCGACAATGTTTATTTTTTAAGGATATATATATATATATATATATATATATATATATATATATATATATATACTGAATCAAATAATCATATCTTTAGTGTACATAATTACTGATACTTTACTATTTTTTTTATCTAGAACGCACCTTTATTCTATTAACGCCATTCACTCTATAACCAATCTTTCATTCAAAATTATTCTATACAATATTTATTAACTGTGTATATTTCCACACTTCTTTACTTTAAAATAAAATAATTAAAGATGTGTGTGTGTGTATTTAATTCCTTCATTTTGAATGATATTAAGGATATCAGAAAAGGAATAGAAATGTGCAGAAAATAGAAAATGTATACAAATGCATATTGTAAATTGTATATGTATATGTATATATACTTTAAATTTTATGTCACGAATGAAGAAGTGAAATGATTTATTTTCATTTCTAATTACTTTTATTACACTATAGTTAAGAAACTAAAAATAAAAATACCTACTTTTTTGTTTACTGCAATCAAGGCCCATAATTTTACACCCACTCTGGCATTAATATGAAGAACGTAATCGTTTTATGTTCCCATTTTTTATATCTATTATATTTAAATTCAAAGACGATGAATAATGATTTGCATTTAGAATGTAGATAAATTATACATACAAACATATATATATATATATATATATATATATATATATATATATATATATATATATAATGCAGACTTAATCTGTACTGAATTTGTTGTTTTCGGCACAAAACCGCAGGATAAAAAAAACACAAATATTTACACAGAGATATTAACACTTAGATCAAACTATAAGGGCGTGGATTTGTAAAAAAAAAAACTTTTACTAGTATGAAAATATGTAAAAATTTCAGACTACCAAATTGCATTCAGTATTAAAAAGAGACGAAATAGTATTGTTTCGTTATAATTGATTACCACGTTTATAATTTAATGACTTTTGATAACAAACTTTTTACTCGTAGAAAAAATATTTAGAAATAATATATTTTTTTGTTACTTAATGAAAAATATATATTTCTATTATCAAATATTAACTGATATTAGATTAAAAATAAATTTATAAACTACCTCATAAAACATCATATATCCACCGGAAATGGATAGGAGAAATTGAATATGAAAAAATTGAGGATATTGAGAAATAGGATATAATACACAATCCATACTGAATGTAAAAAAAGGTGTGGCTTATTATATAAGTATATATATATATATATATATATATATATATATATATATATATATATATATATATATATATATATATTAGACCCTGACATAAAATTAGCAAATAAATCAAAACGTTTAAAAATAATTCTATTGTGGAATGCAGAAATATCAATTTAATTTATTTATCACAATTCCTGTGCGCACAAAATAATTTTTTTAGGAAATTTACTAATTATCACGGCTTTTCATTTACTAATCAGTCATTAAATATTACATTTAAATGTATTTCCATTCAAGACAGAACTGCACAAAATTAACGAAGCACAAACAACACTTACAACACTTAAAATAGTACTGTGTATATAATACTGAAATGCAGAAAAGCGAACGAATTATATTAAGAATAGATATGTAATTAAAAAGAAAACACACACTCATAATTCACGCGAATCTGTCAATTCAGCTGTTATCAATTTATGTCAGACAGTTTGAAAATTTATCAGACTGTACATATATGTACTACTAATAATTACATATCCGATTCGTAAAATAAATAAATATTTATGAATAATTTTGTACTCTTCTTTTTTTATAAAAAATGTGTATCAATTTGTATGACAAATGGGATTTTAAAATATTACTTTACAATAAACATATTTCCGTTTGATAGTAATGAATATACCGGAAAATACTGTTTTGTAGTAACCGACTAGTGTTTATTTCCCATGATTTATGTCTATTTTATAAAACTAGAAGTTTGAAAAAGTCATTGTGTACATAAATATATACTCTGATAACAAAAACATTTATCAATGAATCGTAGGAGGTTAACAATCTTATGAATTCAAGTCAATAAAATTAAAACTGTATTTATCAGTTTAAATATTATTAAAATTATATATATATATATATATCGTGTCTTGCAAGTCAAAATAATTGTGACAGCGGGCAACATAGAAAGGCATGGAAATATTTGTTAGGAATAATAAGAAAAAAAATAGAATGAATATAAAAACAATCAAAAGTTATTGACAATGGCAGCAGTAAAAGTTAACATCAAAAATTTTCGACATATACTACACAGAAGATAACAGATGTGTAACAGAAACTGCTGACTGCAACTAACAAATATACAAAAGACAAGAGAGAATCATATGAATAGATGTGTTAAGGATGTCACAAACTATACTGAAATTTGTGCAAGATAAGTAAACTAGATAATGCCACAAACTAAAAAAATCCTTAAGATGCATTTATAGTATAGTGGATTCGTCAAATAATAAATGATTTCATATACGTGTATAAACTACTATTATCCACAAATTGATCCAGTCTAATTTTAAATTCCTTCCTTGACAATCTTTAGTATTACTTTGTCAAAATTAGTAATTTACTTCCTACGACCTTCAAGTTTCTCAAATCACTTACTGATAAAAATCTTAATTTTATAAACTTATATAGTCTTGAAATGTCAAACACGACCACAATAAATGTATTTAATTCTAGGTTTTTTTTTAAAAAAAAATAGGTAAAAATAGATCTCATATTCCTACTCAATTTTTAACTTGAATAAATATTCTTTTACAATATTCCATAAATATTACACAGTTTTTCTATTAAAAATTTCAAAGAATGGAATCGGTATTCAAAAAACAACAACTAAAATAGTAAAGCTTCATAAATTTTAGAAGAATACAACCTAATTATTATTATTCAGGTAGTTGTTTTAAAGTAAATTCTTTAAATGCCTGTTTATCAAAAAAATATACAATAATAATAATTTGATGTCTGATATCTAAAAAGAACAACAAAAATCCGTGACGAGTTTAATTGTTGGTTGGTTATTTCGGGTTTAAGGGTACGTCGACAACTAAGGTCATTAACGTTTATAGAGTTGAATAGTGCAGTAAAATTCTATTCGAATAATTAAATATTAATGAAATATCATCTTAAACAAAATGTGTTATCAATAATAATAATAAACCGCCCATTAATATATATATATATATATATATATATATATATATATATATATATATATATATATATATATATATATATATATATATAAATGAAATTTACAATTACGAAAATTACAAATTTGCAAATCATTAAAAAAAATACCAAATGCTAATTTCTTTCAAAAACATTCCCGATTTAAAATTCAAATTACAATTTGTTGTACTTTTTGCATAATTTCTCCTAATTGAATTTTTATTCTTAAAATTATTATTTTTGTTTATAATATAAAATGTATTCACATATTTACACTTACATAAACAAAGAATACATTTATCGAGGAAAAAAATATTTATCACGTTTTGTAAATAATAAAAATTGGAAATTTGTATAATACTATATTATATTTGTATAAATTTGCAAATGACTCGCGCTGATTTAATAAATTTAACTTGTACCATTCATAGAAAATGATGTACCAAATGGTCGTATGAAACGATGACAAAAACATCATGAACATTCATCGGTTTATTTAAGAAAACAAGATGAATCACTAACCCGAATGTACTGCGTGATCTTCGTCGTCGCGCAATATGTGCCTTTGTTTTTTCTTCAGCTCATTCAAAAACATAAGTTTGGTGGCATTTGTTACACCTTTCAAAGGGCTCACTTCAGTACTATCACACTGTTTCACTTTGAGCGTATCGGCATGATTTTCAGTGCATTTGGCTGTGAAGTTTTTCAAAAACGACGAACTGCGACTCAGTTTCGTCGAATGTGTCCTCCGGATGAAATTCAAACTGAGGCGGCTTTGTTGTTTCGGCTGCGTTGTCTCACTATTCGAATCACTGTTGCTCTTAACAGATAACTTTTTTCGATCAGGTTTCGGACTGATCGGCATGTTTAACGAGAATTTCGCGGACGATTTCGACGGCAATGTCACTGATTTCGACTTGGATTCACTTATCGACGAACTACTCGCACACTTCGGCTGTTCTAAAAGACTCAACGTTAGCTTCGAAGTATTCGTCACAGTCGTTCTTTTCGTTTTATACAAATCACTATTTGATTTCTCGCTCAGCGACGATTGCGATATCGACATATTATCAATATTATTATCACATTTTGTATTTAAACACAACGTGTTATGACTGTTGGATTTAGATATAAGATTAGGTGTGAGTAATTTTTTAGGCACTAGCGTTTTTGATTTTGTACTTTTCAGTTGGCTGTTCATTGTTAACGGTGACGGTGGCGTAATACTGACTTCTGATTGTAAACTCGGATTGTTAATATTATCAACTAGAGGTACGTAAAAAGTTGATCTCCTTCTACCACTTTCTTCTTGTGTTATTGGTGGTGACGTAGGTATCACGCTCGAATTTTCAAACATGTTTTATATATCACAGATCGTGTTACTCTTAAATAAAAATACACAGACACACTGAATCCACGTACACCTTACTATTACAATGAATAAAACATTAAATGCATGATGATTTTACGAACGAACAGGTCTACCTGTAACTTATACAGCTGCACATTAACATAAAACACTGATACATTCTTCGAACACGTTATTATATATACGGCACAACTATTCACAACGAGAGGTACACTCGAACTAGCAAACAAAAATATCCGAAAACACAAACGGCAACAATTTTATTTATATTTCTTATTGTTAACGATTTTTCAAGTAGAAGCTTAACAAAAATCACACGTAGATAATGTTTTGTTAATAGATACAGAGACAAATAATCTTTAATATCTTTGCACGTGGACAAAGACGTACAAACATTTGTGTATGTACATTAAAGATACTATTATATTTATATAATTTACGCATTTATCTAGGGTTGTTTCATATACGATACAAGACTGTAGCGTATTATGTCACAAATAAGTTTAAACATGTCTCTGCCGTACGGTCAGTTTCAGACGATAGACTGGTTATATTAGACGAACATAAGTCCCCACTACATGTTGCGGTGTGATGTACAATCGACCGAACGAATGTCGCACTCTTCCACGTTGGTTTAATATTCAGAACTGTGCGTGGACTGTTTTGTATACACAGGAACGTAACGAAAATATGCTTTTAAGACATCTTTTCCTTCCAAATACAACAATATAGATAAACTACAAAAAGAGATTATCACATGTTTTAAAAAATAAGCAGTGTTACAATAATGAAACATAGTTTCAATATTGTTAACACCAGCAACTGTATTAAAAAATCTCTTTAACAAAGAATGAATATAATGTACCTCACGAAGTTTCTTCATCAAAACCTAATAATTAACTAATATTTATTTTAATGCACAAATATCCCTTTTTTTAGTCAATGACATATTTAGAGTACACGAACCTGAAATCTGTTCTATGCCTATGTTCTGAGAATCACAATATTTACATCGGGGTAAACAGAAATTAAATTTGATCAAATAACGTTTATGTGCAATATAAATTCGTTTATAAAAACAATTAAATGTGATCCTCTCAATCTTTATTTTATGTTGTTTTGTATATGAACTTAAAACATTCTAGGATTAAATTTATAAAGGTCTGTCACATATTAAAAAAGGAAATAAATATATATGTAAAATCATAGAATATCATTTCCAACTGCTTAAGAAATGGGCTTTTTTCTTTTTGATTTATATACATACATAAATCGAAAAAAAAACATTTAGAAAAAATATTTACTTCACTGATATAAAATAATTCTATCAAGCCGAGCATAACACAATATAGTTTTAGTTTACGTAGCGAAATTCATTTGTGAAAGAAAATCGAAAACAATCAGTTGACAAATTAAGCCATAATTAAAAATACCTATTAGAAAAAAATACATACTGTGACTGAAAACAAATCATATTATTTTTTCTTTATGAAATTGGAATGACAATAAGTATAGTCGTATAGATATAGTATAGGTATCTCAGAGTAAAGGGTACACACAGCAGATGTTATATAAATCTATTTCAATAGAAAATGAGATCTGCCAAAGACACGTAGGATGTTTAAATAACAACGCTAGAATAACGGTTAAATAACAATTACTTAACAAAACTAAAATAACAGCAAATAGAAAAAGAAAAATGGTAAAATTGGTATCTTCTGTAATAAAATATAAATATAAACTAAGAGAGAAGAAAAACATAAAATTCTATTTAAATTTTCTAAAAATAATTTGTAATTACATTTTAGAAGTATATTTTTAAATAGAAACTAACAAATGTACATTAAAATAAAGTACAAAAATATACCGTTAGCAAATTCTATTACGTGTATTTTCGTTTCGATAAGATATTTTAAATTAACATAAAATTAAGAGAAGGATAAAAGGAAAAATGCCATTTTAAATATATATATATATACGTGAAACAAAATATGGAATACTGTGAAATAGATAAAAAATGCAGACTAACAAAATATACCATCTATAAAAGTAAATTGATTATAGAAAACCACGTGTTTATTAACAAGTGACAAAGATTAATAAATAAATATATATATATATATAAACCAAATATCAAAATTCAAATATTGACTTTCCTGTTTACAAATTCATTTATAATTTACGCTTATCTTATCATATGAATTTCATTTATATACCTTGTGGTTTAATCTAACTAATACGAGCTAATTATATATATATATATATATAAAGCTCGATAAAGGCAGGAATATATTTGTATGTTATCCACTTGTTGCATTCGCACATTTCGCATTGACGTTTCTGCGTGGCCTTGGTGCAATACGAAACACTTGCAATTCAATAATATTGAACGGTCGGTCCAGGATCGTATCAAATTAAAACACCACAGTATGACCTTTTTAATGTTCTATCCTTTCATAGTACATTTGTTAAAAAAACATTTGCCCGACATGTACTATCACGTTAGATATGCACGTCTCATATCAAAAATTAAAATGTTTAAAACATGTTTAAAGTTATAATACAGCTATTTCCAGCTTATAAGAAGCTTTGAAAAATAAATTCACGTGCGAAAAATATTTTCTCGTTTCATTATGAATAAATAGTCTTTGCAATGTAAATGTGATGTATGTGTTTTTGTAAGATGTTACTATTGAGATAATATACTAGCAACTCTCGGATATTATTAGGTGTACAAATTAATTTGGTGCCTCTAAATTAAATCAATCATAACTCTGTTTTAAATTAAAATGTTTTCTCGTCGTTTTAGGATTTTAAAGTGCCAACCTTAATATTTAAAAACATTATATATATATATATATATATATATACATATATAGAAAATCAGCGTGTTAAGCATTACATTTTGCATTCGAATTGAAAAAAATGCTGTCGAAGCCGCGAAAATTATTTGATCAGCTTTGGAGAAACGTGTTCTTATGCATAAAACATGAAAAAAAATGCTTAAACAATGGAAGATGTCCGAAAATGGATTGCAACGTCATCGATTCAAAGCTGGAATCTTTTTTTCGACAAGGAATTTTGTTAGTTACCCGACAGATAGAGCAAAGTTATACAAAATAATGATGAATACTTTGAAGATTGAAATATTTCCATTTTTTCTTAAACATTCATTTTCTATAAAAAAGACAGAATTCATTTGTACACCCAACAGTTAGAAAAAATGGATATATCGGGATAAAGTTTAATCATAATACAGAAAAGATTTAAACTATTAATTATCAATTATTTCAAATTGTTTCTTGTAGATTAATTTGAAAAAAATATCAATCGAAGTGAAGATATTGAAAAAAAATCAAAATTTTCATTCTTTCTACAAACATATATACACTATTAATATCTAATAATCCAATCGTTTCTCATGCGAAATATAAATCAACTGTAACTATTTACTACACAATTACATTATGGTTTCCTGAATTTAAAAAAACCACATTTTTTATAGCCCCGCCGTGAACTTTCAAACAACGAAACTAGATAAAAAAAAACTAATACCATTTGTGAGATCTTTCAGATACGCAAAAAAGTAAGTGCTAGAAAAGCCGTGTTTAATGTAAAATGTATCACATTTAAGCACACAAAAAATTTAAAAGTCAAGAGAAACTAAACAAATCGGTAACTGCACAGTGAAATATCGTTCTGCAATAAAATACAGACGAAGACGATGGAACAAAACCAAACAGAAGTACACAAATAGTTTCCGTTATTGCTATAGTCTTAACGCTTTACTTTATTACCGAATCTAAAAATATGCGAAAGAAGTTCTTTTATCTGTTTTCTATTTTTTTATATTAGTTTTAATGTCTTTCGGCTGAAAATACTTTTTGAACGTCAGAAAATCGTTATTAATTTATATACAAAGTTATACTTTTTTCCATCTACACAAAATCATAACCGAAATCATTAAATAAATCATAATCTGTCAGAACGAAATCATTCACTATTAAAGTACACACAAGGATGATCCAATGAAATTGTTACAAATTTATAAACATTTGTAACATTTCTGAATGTTAAAAATAAATGTCGAAAATTTCGAAACGAAAATCATGAACTACTTTTAAATATAGAAAGAAAAATAAGAGGTTTCTTTTTTAAATAGATACATGTATTTTTAGATTAACTATGAAGAATAGAGATGATTCTTTTATAAATATTTTCAAACATTTTTATATTGTTTATTATTCGAAAAAAAATCAAAACATACCTATTTTAAACACTAGAATATTTAAACGATTTTAGCAGAGTTATAAATTTATAAAATCATCTGAAGCCTATTACTTACAATCAATATTCTATATTCATCTTACAAGGTTTTTAAAATTTATTAGCATATGTTTAATAAATTATATAAACTACAGACTATTATTAAATAAAATACAGTTTTAGAAATATGGATTCTTTATAATTTGCGAGTCATGATTTTTTTAATCTACATATATTATTAATATATTAAAATTTTTATTCGTATTTTTTAACATTTAACGTTTTATTTTTGTATTTAATTCACGTTTGAAGATAAAAAGGCTGCGTGAAGATATATTCTTATACATAATAATTTAATATAATAATCAATATTCAAGTTAACAGTACTGCTAATAAATGCTAATATGTAACTAAATAATATGGTGAAAATTAGTATAATAATTAAATAATATCTTTTAAGCGTAACACACTTTTATGAGTAAAAAAATCATTTGTGAAATTGAATTCGAGTTTACTTTTTCAACGATGTACGTACAATATATTTTATTTAACTTTTTTTAAGATTAAAGCTTATTAAACAATTTATATACTTTGTGAGACAATTATATCTTAATCAAATAGAATATATACATTTTGGCCTTACTCAAACAGAAATTAAATACTTAAATATATTACAAATATCCTCACGATTTTTATTTTATCAGCTAAGTTTGATTTTAATATCTAAAGAGAATTAAATTGTTTATGTATTTTTTTTGATAAAAATAGATTTCAAATTATACTCAAACAAAAAATAAAATATATGTAAAAGTTAATTTAAATAATAACAAAATTACTAAATTCAAAAGATATGCAATTTTCATGTGTACTTTTAAGTATATAAATTTTTTTATTAACATATTTACAGCTGACTAACATTAAAATATTATATTCTTCTGAGAAAAATATTTTATTTTACTTTTTTTAAGACATTTTATATGCGCTGGGTAGTTTTTATTTAATAATATTAGACTTCTATAATTTTTAGTTAATATTTTTTTGTACAGCAACTATTGTTGCATATACTTATTGTTTTTATAAAGAAACCGTGTATTTATTTTCTATTTTACAGGAAAAATAATTAATGTATTCTTTCATCTTCTTGTATCCCAATTTTTTTTTAAGTGGATGGTATCTACAGTTGGTGGCTCAATTAAACTGTATTAAAAAAAATTAATACTTCTTGATTTATTGTATACGATAAAATATTTTCAATTAATAATCTGATAACAAATACAGACTAAACGAAATCGTCTTAAATTATCTGCCAATGACCTCGTTATCAATTATTCTTCAATAATATAGATTGTAAAATAATATACCTGTAATGTTCACAATAAAATTAATAAGTTTATTGTGTGGATGTTCATTGACTTCGCAATCAGAGTTTATATTCTTTGAAATCCGACAGAACATAAAACGAATTTATAACAGACAGCCCTGCCTTATGTTGCCTTTACCTTTAAAGACACACACAATATAATTTACTATGTTTATTGTATATATACGTTCACTTACAAAAGTGTACAGCGGCTGGTTTTTTCGTCCTCTCTTTCTTGTACGAACGTTGAGGGTTTTTTTTTAAATACACACGTTTCGCCCGAGGCGAAAAAACTCGAAATTGATTTAGAGATTAAAGATTATTATTTACGTTATGTGCAATAGTGACATTTTTAGATCGGATTCTATATATATATATATATATATATATATATATATATATATATATATATATATATATATATATATATATATATATATATATATATATATTAGGTCTAAAAATTAATTCGGTTCCTTTAAATGAATCAATCATAACTCTATTTTAAATTAAAATATTTTCAGGTCGTTCTAGGATTTTTAACTGGCAACCTTAACATTTAAAAACACTATATATTTTGGTCAAACAGTTGGCATAACCTCAAAAACAATAGTTAACACGATGGCTTCCTAAAAACAGCATATTAGGCACTGCATACTTTTCGCATTTCGGTTTAAAAAAATGCCTGCTGATGCCGTGGAAATAATTTGTTCAGTTTTGAACGAAGGTGTGACGCATAAAGCATGCAAAAAATCCTAAAACAGTGAAAGACGTCCGAAAATGGATTAAGACTTCATCGACACAAAGCAGCCATCTATTTTTAAACAAGGGATTCGTCAATTACTCAACAGAAGGAGCAAAGTGATACAAAATTAGGGGGGATATTTTAACGATTGAAATATATTCCGTTTTTCTGTAAACATCCTATAAAAAAATGCCTTTTATAAATTTCTATAAAAAAGGCACTGAATTAATTTGTACACCTAATATATATATATATATATATATATATATATATATATATATATATATATATATATATATATATAAGTTAACACCATTACTTAATATTCGCCTTTAATCTTAAAATATTTCACGCTACTTTTTACACTATTAAAGAATATATATTTAAGACTACTTACTACTATACAACTTTTAATTCAAATAAACATATATATTAAAGTTCCGACATGCTATAAAACTTTATATATTTATGAATAAAATCATGCAAATAAATTTTAATACAAGACAAAATCGTCTACAGCTTATAAATTATTCACGGTAATGCAAGTTTTATTAAGATTTACTATGCAAATAAAATAACGAAAACTGGATTAAAAAATAAAAGAACACATTTATACACATTATATATATATATACATAATTTCAATAATTCATCGATATACTATATAAATTAATTAAATATTATAATTATCATATTAGTTTCTTAATTAATAGTTTTTCATAGTATCATTAGTGTATTAATTTGCATTGATGTTAAAATTCTTATTGCAAGCGATCATTAAAATAAAAATCGTCTGGTAAAAAAAGTAAACAGAAATGTTCGTCGTTAAGTAATGTACATTTCTGAATAATAATTTTTGCCCAACACTTCGAATCTCTCCCCACTGTTTAAATACTTTTAATAAGCAGTAATTGTTCTTTAAATAAGAAATATCGTCATCTCGAGTCATTTATAAATAAATTTCAATTCAATGCTATTCAGCCAGTTAATTTTTTCACTTGGAAAGATGATAATTTTTACGTTATAAAAATAAACTAGAAAGAAGGAATTGATATGAATGGGTTGATGTAATTAACCTTAGAGTTCATGTGTATATGGATATTATAATTTATTATGTTTATATTGTAATTTATTATTTTGATCATGATAGTTAACTTCAGTCGTTATTTACAAAAGTATCTATCCAATTTGATATAAATCCAAAAAGTTACTTAGGCAAAAATTAAAAAAAAAACCGTATATATATATATACTCAAAATTTACAAATAAATTAGGATATTATAAATGGTATTTAATTAATCTTTTTATTTAATTTGGTTGTAAATCAGTTAATTAATTTTCATTAAAATTAATAATTATTTTTCAAAAAAAGTCATTTAAAATGTATATACTTTCTCAAAAATGCATTCGGGTAAAAATAAATACTTGTAAAATATTTTAAATGTGTTATATATTCTCTAAAGTTAAAATATTTTATACATATTTATATCGAGGGAATTTGCCTAATATAGTTTTGGCACAATGGCTAAAAGTTACAATTACAAACTAATTTTTCAGACGCCATGAAAAAATTCTAATCCAAAATGCCCAGTAATTGATTTTTTTTATTTCAATGACGACGGCTATCATCCTCACAGTATTAAGGGTACAGAAGAACAAATATTCTCAATTCTTTGATTTTTATACTTTGACAAAAAAAATTATTTTCATAAAGATATGTTGATGTTAAAAGTAAAAGACCCCAAATGGCTAAATTACTTTTATATATACTCGACGTAACTGATTTATTTTTTTTTTCAAATTTCTTCTTTGAAGAAGTGTAATCGAAAAATCGTTACCTAAATTCAATAAATCTTTTTGAATTATAACTTATGGATCTTTAGACATTTTTTCTAAACTTCGAAGTTTCTATATACTACACTTTGTAAATCGTCAATTTAGAATCTGTTTAATTAAAGACATACTTGTTCAATTCGATATTAATTAATAAATAATACACTTTATATAAACTTCAATTACTTTAAAAATGAATACATTTTGCAAACACAGTTATTAATTTTGATGTAATCTTAAAATACAAAGCCAAACAAAATAAATAAAAGCAATATTTCTTTAAATTCCTATTAGTAAAAATTAAATACTAATGTAATTACAGTCTGTGTACATTTTTTTGATTCTTTATAATTTAGAAAGACCTGTGATAAAAAACAATATTGATAGAATATATACAAGGCATATCAAATACATGTAATTGATTGAAAAAAAATGATGGCATCATCATTACATAGATAGTATATTGAGTTTCTGACATGTGTTAAATGTACCAATCATCTTTCATTTAAAAAATGAATAATTCTTTTGTGAAAACGTTTAAAGAGTTTTGATCTTGATAGAGTTATCAAATATTTTAGACAGAAAAAAAGATATACTTAAAAAAATCTTTAAAACATCGTATAATATTTTTATTTCATAGTATGTATTTTATATCATGATTGATAAATGGCAGAATTAACTGTACGTGAATGGATTATTCTCCTGTGTTAAATAATATCTACATTTTGAAATACGAGTAATAAAATTTATTAAAACGAGATATTTTCTGACTGAAATCGATTCTAACAGTTTCTATAAATGCAAGTTATATTGATTGTAATTAGTTGTAATTATTCTGTCATTATTTCTATTATAATTATACATATAAATAGCACTTATAACAGCAAACATGATTGCATTATTTACGTTTATTACTAGAAAATAGATTTATTACATGTTCAGAAACATATCAAGCATGAAATAAAGTAGATACTATTTACAGTTTCAATTTATTGCAAATTTCATATACTTCACACGTTTCACGGACCTATTTTATTCTATTTTAAAATGTAAAAAAGAAGTACATAAATATCTAAAATACTATTTCAAAGTAGAAACACAAATCTTCATCCATCATTAACTCCACTTTCGACAAATAAGTATGTAAAACGTCTGCACGACCGATCGAAACGAGGCATTAACCGTATCCCCTTTTCACACGAATTGCAGTGCACACACATATCTATTTATGTACATGTATTAACACGTAGATGCGTTTCAAATGCTTATGCATTCGCGCAACACACTCGAATCGAACTTCCGCTCATCCGGCTGCCGACAGATACGTTCGAAAGACATATCACGTCGACCGGGTTTGTTCACCCAAACAACGTGGTGTGCACCACGATGGGCGCATTCTTACTCGAACTAGTGTCACACGTTTCAGTTCGTTTATCTTATATGGATATGTGTCAATCTATTTCTTTTCAATGACAAACGGACCCAGTCGACGACAGACATCATTTCCGATAGTGAAATTAATGTCTGTTGTGTCAAAGAATAACACTGTCACAAGAACGGCGTTGATTTATCTCTTTATACATACACACACACACATATTAGGTGTACAAATTATTTCGGTGCCTTTCTATAGAAAATGAATGTTTACAGAGAAATAAAATATATTTCAATCCTTAACATATCCTCCATTATTTCATATAACTGCTCCATTTTTAGAGTAACTGATGAATCCCTTGTCGAACAAAAGATGACGACTTTAGTCGATGAAGAAGAAATGCATTTTTGAATCTCTTTCACTATTTTTGCATTATTGGCATCAAAAATGATAAATAATCACTATTTGAAAATTTTTTACTGGAATTATTTTTGTTTTGCGAGGCCAATAAAAAAATAATTTCAAAAAGTGCATTCTCAGGCCACAGTGACTCAATAGTATTGTGTAATACTTTTTTTCATTAAAAAAGATAGTTTACAAAAAGTTCAGGATTAAAAACAAGTATTAAAATTTAAAAATATGTTTGAAACGTTAAAAGCTATCCTGTCTTTATTTCAAATTTGAAAATGGAATGATGTTATACTTAAAAACAGTAATTTATTGTAATTTGTAACATCAACGTTCGGAAACGATAAAAGAACGAAAAATATCGACTTGGACAACATTCGGATAATAAAAAATTATTTTCAACTGTTGACAACTGTTCTGTATACACGGCAGTGGGAGTTTCGGATGACTATTTTACAAATATGAAGAAAGCAATTAAAGAAGACTAATACTGATTTGTATAAGAGTTAAAGTACATCAATTAAATGAGCTAGAACAATGTCAACGATGTACAACCCTTAAATAATTTGTAGGGTTTTTCTCTATATAAAATAAAAAAATATTTAAAAATCCAAAGAGATCAAATGAAAGATAAATAAAACGATTATACAGTAGTATAGTCTATAAAAATACAATTTCTATAAAAACTAATTATTGAGACTTGGAACAAATTATACGTGACAAAATACTGAATATTGTAAAATAAAATAATGTAATACTAATATATTTCTTGACAAAGTCTAAATAAGTAGGTTATATATATATATATATATATATAAATATATATATAAATGACACTTTCTTTTAAAATACAAAAAAAAACATCATTATTATTTCAAATATTTTAATTATACTTCGACATTCAAGACAAAATGCCACTACATAATGCGTTGTAATTAGTAAATGAAAGTTGACCTCATCGCAACATTATATTTAAATTATATATATATATATATATATATATATATATTCATTTTTACATAAATGGCTTTCGACACATATTCATAGAAAATATTTATCTCCTTTTTATATTTCTTCATTTCGTTTTTTTCATATGTATTAACTATAAATAAAAAAGATGTTGATGTCTATTCTTTTCTCGATTTCAGTTTTTATATCTTTCAATTGTGAATGAAAATTTAAATATTATCTCTATATGTACTCCAATGAATAAATAGTCTTTGTTAATTTTATCATAATAATTTCATTCACGAGATACCCATTCATCATACAATTGTTTATCTTTTTGATACATTTACAGAGATACATATAATAATTAGAGCTCATTCATTAGAACTTCAAATATAAAATGTGGATAAAAACTACATTAATTTCATTGTTTTTAATACTGCGCGTTTTATCTTTTTATAAATCATTTTCCAGTCTTATTAAATTATTTACAATATTACTTTGAAACTGTGATTAAATCCACTTTCGTAAATGATGAGTGTTTCGCTTAACTTACACAATCACAAAAAATATTTGATTAAAAATGTTCAATAATTGGTTATTAATAATTTTTGATTGTTGTTTACATGGATTTTGACGACGATGTCATTACTCCAGAGCGCTAAAATATAGAAAAATCGATAAATATTCAATTAATGGACATTTATGATTAAAATATCTTTTTTTGTTTATGGGGTGTGTGAAAACGTCACTTGCTATTAAATTATTATTTGTAAAATAAAAATGTCTTCAATTAAAAAAGTTATCTTTTCTGCAATTAATTAATTAGTAACTCAATGTATGAATTTTAACTATTATTTTTTAAAATTTCTAAAACTATATTATTATTTTTACAATATCTTAAAAATCTTCATAAATTCTTATCTAGATTTAATACGAATCATACAGAAGATCCTGTAAGATTTCCGTATAGTTTATTTACTCAAAAATTCTGTTTCACTGTTCAGCTAAAGTCCAGTAATTACTCAACTATTAAACTCTTTTATACTTTCTATTCACAAGCCAATAATAATACAGAACGACTATTGGGGTTGATAAAGAAAAACGATTGGGTGGTGATAAATAAAGACGACTGGGGACGATAAAGACAGACGATTACGACCGACTACTTTTGTCTACATAAATCCAGCATGGGATTTCGTTTAATTTGTATTTATTCTTCTGTATAAAATTCGAACTCTTATTTGATTTCTATTTTCGTTCACAAATCTCATATAAATTTTTATTTACTTTCCTTATTGTGTTTATTTAAAAGAGTACTTTTATTTTATAAAATACATTCAATTAAAGAAGTTAAATAAATATAGTAAAATAAATATGTAATATATTCGTTCTAAGTTGACGAAAAAAGCAACAAGAAATTCTTATCATTTTGAATATATGAATTTCGAAATCTCGTGAATCTATAAAATAAAACTATGATTATTTGGAGTAGATTACTATAATTATTTTTAGATTAAACCAAATATTTTTAAATTTTCAAAAAAGATACGACATTAATATCTTAACATGAATATAAAATTTTAATCATTTTAAATATCGATTATAAATGTGTGATAATACAAAACGTAATGGTAAGGATATTTTCTGATATTTATATTATTTTAATTTTTTTAAACAACAAAATCTTAAAAAGAACTGAAATATTCTTGAAAATAGCACTAATGCTAAGACCGGTAATAAAAAACAACAAAATTGTATCGATCCACTGAAAAATACCGATACGATTTGAAATAATGGCCATCGGGATTAAATATAACAAAAAATAATTGTATTTTAATTTATAATAAAAATTAAACCTACTGAAATTACAATAATCAAAATTAGTACGTATAGATTGTTTAAATTTAATTAAGATTGCCTCTTGTTTATGCAACAACTACATATAATCAACATAAATGTTTGCCTATCTACGAGGTTCTCTTAATTATTTTACTAGTAAAATGAATCATATGTCATTGTAATAAAGTAGTGACTCATTCTCTTTTATATATATCATGTACATTATTATTTCACGTATCACATTACATACTTCTACCATGAGTATGTTTATTTCTTAAATTACATAAATATCAATCCATGAATACAAATGTATATTAATTTTTACACACGCAGACAACAATGCAGCGATGACGAATTATAAAAATGTACAATCGTATAACACTTATCAATATATGTTGTTAAAATATTTTTTACTTATATATACGCAATAAACTTGGGATATTTTTATATATTTCCATGATAATAACTATTTTTAGTGACAAGTACAGGTTATTATGCGATTTACTGATTAAAAATATTTATTATGTTTTACTTTGCATTGTTTTATATTATCAAACATACATATACTCACACACACACACACACACACACACATATATATATATATATATATACACACACACAACTGAACTTATCGATCTTTTGCATTGAAATGTCTAACAAAAAACGATTTGACTCGATTCATTACAATTTTGTGACAATAAGCTGTTCTCATTATAAACTAAATATTATATACATCGTTTTACAAAATAGAAAAGATCAATGATATTAATTCCAGTAATTAATAGAAATTTTAATCTATTTTTCACCACAATCAAACTAAAAGCAAGATGGATATGTTTTCTTTTATAAAATTTCTTTGAATTTTAATTTGTTACACAAGGCACAAAAAACTTACAATCATGATAATATTTTTTTGTTATTAAATTAGGTAATTTAATAATATTAAATTTTTGTGTAAATTTTAAACTGATATATATATATATATATATATATATATATATATATATATCAAGATTGGTAAAAGATTAACAATAACATTTTAGAGACAAAAAAAAATCACTTATATTTCCTACATATGCGGCTCATCAAATATTTTTTTTCAAGAATGATCGGACATTCTTGATATTTATTACACTGTATATACATTTGTGCTGTTTTCCTTCTCTTGGCTATTAATTAAAAGCATATTTACAAAGTGGTATCAATAAAATATCGGTCAATTATTCACGACACAAAGAACTACTTGATATATTTTTTAAATTGATGAATCAATCGACGGTACTACCTTTTTCCTGTTTTATAAGAACGGTTAGACAGCCTGAATATATTGTATTACATTTATTTCTCCACTGTATTTTACTTCCCCTCATTGTGAATCAAGGTTATATATACACACAAATTGATATCAATAAAATATCGGTCAAACTAAATCGATTTGCATATGATACTAGGAACATTATGTACTATCATTGGACAAACTTATAGTACATGATACAATTTCAATTATGAATATAATAATAGTATTAGCATGCATGAAAGTATGTAAATATATATATATATATATATATATATATATATATATATATATATATATATATATATATAATGAAAAAAATCATGGATATAAAATTTTGTGTCAAAAATGTCATTGTTGACTGACAATAGTTAATTAGTTGCAATAATAGATAGATAATATATTATTACTATTTACGGCTGCAAATATGGACAACAAAAACTGTTGAATCAATATTTACTATGACGTTTATGTTTTTTCTATATTATAATAAATAAAGTAATTTACTTTTCAAACTTAATTAGCCATAAAAATATAAAAAATAATATTATGAAACAAATGAGCACTTGAAATATAAATAGAACGTTGCCATAGCAACTACAATCATAATCTATATACAATACGCCCACATTTCAAAAATATGCATATATATATATATATATATATATATATATACATAATAGATGTGTGCATGTACAGGACATACTACGAGTATAAGTCGACCCATGTTAATTTCACTGATCCAGCAATGATTGAATTAATCGAACCCATGACCCAACATACAAGCAACGAACGAATATGATGTAATTCCGTGTACACCAAGTCCGACCAGTCAGTCACCTTTGTGTTGTTTGCAGAGTCCATTCGGAAAATGTATGGATATATTTAAAGCACTAGACAATTTAGAACGAAATTAAAATGGACCATTCCAGTCGTGCTATTCTATGAATATATTCACGTTTAAAGTCCATAATTAGATTTTTGCGAACGGCGGATGGAAAATTAGATGAGAGGGTTCGATTTTCCGAACAGACTTTCATGTTGTATCCCGTGTACGATGATACTGCTCCGTTCGCGAATGAGCTCGTGACGAACGGAGACGTTTAAAGAGAAATTGTATTATTTTTCTATTTTACCTGAATCGTGACTTCTGGATCGTAAATACTTGGAGCCTTTGTGACGGCCCATCGCATTCAAGGCATACTGCGCATCGAAGAACTGACGTGGCAGTGAAAACGACTTTAACTCACCTGCAACAAATTTAATAAGTGTTAAAACACAAAGCAGCAGACATTCCAGGAAGATCTTGTAATTTTCATAAATAAATATTTCAAAAAATAATTTATATCTAGGCAAATACTTAAATATAACTAGAATCGAATTAATACTAACTCATCTGTCTTTTAAAACAAATCGATACTATTCAACTTGCTATAGAGCAGAATCTAAATATTATTCCAAAAAAAAATCTATTCGTGAACTTAACAGATCGTCGTGTACTATATGTGCCTTACCGAAACCATTTCTAGAAAAAAAATCACAATTTTATTTCCAGTCCCTACAAGATTGTATTGTTATCAACGATAAAAATTCAAAACCCACGACAACAGCCGTACAATAAAAAGGACAGGTTCGTGCACGCACCGCATATACAGGTAACCGTATTTTATCAATAGAAGGGCACAAAAGGTACGCGTATCGAAAGAATGTGGTAGTCTGTGCATGTATATACCCGTCGTCCATCCCGTACACCTGGCCCTTTGGACACGTCACATAATCTCTTGACATGTACTGAACGTTCCGGGTGGGATACGTGCATAGATGCATGAATATACATTTAAACAGGGTTGTATTTTTATATTTTCTACACACGCACATACATTTATATTTATAAAAGATTGTACGGAAATAATAGATTAATAACTAGAGATTTCTAATATTAAATGTTTTGTCAAACGAATCAACACCTGACACATTATACCTTTTTATCAACTTTTCTATGCCTGCGTTCTAAATATGAAAGCACAGCATTTCCATCGAAATATTTATTAAATTGAACAAATCGTTTTTGAATATTTTGATAAAAAAAATGCATATGTGGAGCTGATCCATTTCGAAACTAAATTTAATTAACGTCAAATTATCATTGTCAAGACTAGTCATGTTTACAACTGAAAAAAACGTTCTACCATTCAACAATACTTGTATTTTATTCTATTATTAATTTTACGAAACCTTGAATCTTAGTCGAAGCCCAAATGACGTCAAACTACAAGGTAATATAAATATTTGACCTATTTTTCAATACATAAAAGAATATTTGATTATTATTATATTTTTATTTAAAATATTCTCACTGTTTCAATCAAGTTAATTGGAATTGATACATATTTTATGAAAATTTAATAAACAATTAGATAATATTAATATTTTTTTACATGTATGAATATATATATATATATATATATATATATATATATATATATAAATACCAGTATATGTACTAAAATATTTTACATTTCTTTAACTAATTAATATGTAATTCAAGTAAATCGAATAAACAATAGTCAAGTGTTCCGTTTGTCACTGTTACGACACCTGTGACCTGTCTTAACAGTCCGGTCACGAGTTCGTATCCATCGTACGGCACTGCTAACTGTTACTTACACGTTGAACACATAGCATACGAAGAGAATCGATGTACATGTCAACAAGAATATCAAACAAACTGTAACCGTGTGGTAAATAAGTGAAAATAGTAATTAGAAATTTACAAAAACATAAAACGTTACTGTGACGGTAACAACATTCGCATATTTAAAGTAAAAGTTGTTAAAAATGAAATATGTATTCGTATATTAAACTTTTTATGCAGCATGTTTTTCTCATTATTTAATCAAATAATGAGAAAAACCTTCAACAGGCCTAAAACAATGATTGATTTGTAGAAATTAGAAACTATGTTCATAAGATATTTTTAATGGAAGGTTTTATCTCGCAATCTTTGTTTTATTATACATACACACACACACACATATATATATATATATATATATATATATATATATATATTCACTCATCAATAAATAAATCACTGGGTATCCCGAAACCGAACTTAAACAAACATGAATGGACAATTCAGTGAAAACGACAACACTATACGAATTATACGAAAATTAAATGTAAATTATATTATTGTGCAACGAAAACAATAGACACAAGACAATAAATCCGTGTTATCAGATGTACTAATTTATGAGTGAATGAAAATTTATAATTATACAAATTCGTTGTAACAATACACCTGTGTGTGTGTGTTTACATGTAATACGAGGCTTTGTGCGTAAATTAAATATCATATAACAGTAATATAATATATGTATTATATTATTTGTCTTGCACGCATAGGAAAAAGTACAAACATATATTGTTTGTTGTTCATGATTTATGATATTGAAGGCTTAGTGGCCATATTTAATATCTTTGTTTTAAAAAGGAACCATTATAGACCTACTAACTGAAAATTAAATGATATTTGACATGATTTAATATTTAATTTTAAAATACAAAAATTTACCTCAATTTAATTTAATAACATATATATTTTTTTGATTATGCACCTCTATGAGAGTACATACCTTTTGATTTATTTAATATTTGTTCAATTATAAACTATATACATGTGTGTGTATATGTGTATATATATATATATATATATATATATATATATATATATATATATATATAGGGGGAGAGAGAGAGAGAGAAAGAGAGATAGAGAGAACTAGATGCAGATATAAAATCGCCAAAAAATCACATTAATAAAACTAGATAAAAATTAAAAAAAATATTTTTAGGACAAGCAGTGTGATTAAATATTTTCAATTATTTCTGTTTATCTTTATTTGACATTTTCTGATACAATTCGAAAACCTGATTCAAATTTTGGTTTATTTCGATACTCTGTTAAGTAAAAAAAGGTAGTTTTTAAGTAGATTGACTGTGTACCATCAATAGTATATAAAAATAAAACAACTTTCTATAGATTCCATAAAAAAATATACTGGCAAGTTAGATGTCACTTTGTTTGAAAAAAAGAACGGAAATTTTAATAAACAGTTCATAGAATAATTTCAGACTATGACCACTCGTTGTTATACTATTCACTGTTTGCTATTTTTTAATGTAACAAATTTCTCTTCAAAGTTAATCGAGTATAAAAAAAAGATACACTTAATTATTCCATTAGGTAGGAAATAAAGTTAAGCGGTTTAGAAATTAAAAAAAAAATGTAAGAGGTTACGAAAACATTAATTTTTTCAATGAAGTTGAAATAATATTAATTCGATACACTTTTAAAGTATTATATAAAAAGGTAACATTATAGAAAACTTGTATTAAATAGTAATGAGTATTTAAATTGATATTTTTCCTTACAAACATGTAATTTATAAAATTTTAAAAATATTTATTTACATGTGTGCATGGTGTCGTAGAAGGCCTATAATTAAATTCTTCCAAAGACAATTCCTGGGCCGTCATTTTTTTGATAACCTTTTTTTGTAACTTCCTGTGATTGATTCAGATCATATCTGCTCAGATTTAATCGAGTTTTTGAAAAACAATTCTTCAAAATACAATTTTTCTAATATATAATTCTTCAAAAAAATAATCGTTCGAAATATCTTTTTTAAATTGACATATTTTAATTTGATCTTCAGTTGACTTAACATGATCTAATCAGACATGATTTGAATTATCTTTTGAAGAATTGTATTCGAAGGAAATCCAAAAACGTAATCAAACTTAATCTGACCAAACCTAATATGTTCTAACTTAAACAAACCAGATCAGTCATGATGAGAACAGCCTTCATCTGATCAGACTAGCCCTCAGCTGATTATACGAGACCTAATCTGACCAGACCTGACTTCAAATACTTATCTAGCTAACGAGATTAAGAAAAGAATAATATATTTAAGAAGTACACAATCATTTCATTCACTGTCTAATTATTATAGAAACAGTAGGTAAAGTTTATTTATATTTTTTTAAATATATTAATATTTATAAGAATGTGTTTAAATTATTAGGCTTAATTAAAACTCTATTTTAATTAAAACTCGATCAAACCTAAATAATTTCAGGAAAAATTTACAAAAAATAATAAATAATAAAATTCTAGTATTCACAACTAAACATAAATACATCAAATGTATTAACAATTAAACATAATTTAAGTAGAACAAAATCAAAATATAAACTAAACAATTCATATTTTTTAAATTAAATGATAAGCATGGTTGTTAATATTTGAAATATTTTATTTTTTTTTTAAATTAAATAATTTCCAGTTAATTATTTATCAGATACACTATTTATTGCCTTTAATTTTTCTTCAACGTCCTAGATAAAATATATAATAAATTTCTATTGACCTAATTCTTAAATTTTATTTAAAACTTCTTTCTCAATAATAGTTGTACATGTTATTGTACTTCAAATATATTGCACTAATCAGCAGATGGTCACTATTTAAATATACAGAACGATTACTATTTAATTGTACATGTTATTATAACATTAATTAAAAACTAGTTCTAATTACAGTTAAGTACCAGAATAAAAAAATATTTAATTTTTATTCTAATACTTGTAAGAGTAATTAGATCGATTAACTGTATAAGAATTGTTAATTGTGATCAAACATGAATTGATAAAAATCCATTGGAGAAAATAAGAATATAACAATTAATAACAATGAATAGAAAATAATTTTATCATACAATTTTATTATATATATATATATATATATATATAGCCTAACTGAAAAGAAATACAATCCAATCCACTGTAATTGCTTTCAGAAACATACAAGAAAAATAATTACACAGCAAGTACAAATAAGTATTTAATTCGTACGAATCGACGATGTTTATTAATTTTTTTTACACAAAACATTCCAGTCATTAGTTCGAATCTCGCTTGATGACATTCATTACTCAGTCATGCATGACATTGTCAAGGACTCGAACACAATAACACAGTACATACACACACACACACAGCCCAAGACGATTTTGGTGTTTTTTTTTGTGCTCGGTTCAGTTCTCGGAACGATACGTTGTACGTTTAAGAATGCGTAGTAAAGATAGTGGTTTCAGGAATGTTTATATAAAAAAAAAACAAGATCCCAAAACGAGTAATTAAAAATAATTCCCTCCGCATGTTTATTACACATTTTAGTGGACTGTTATGCGTGTTCCTGGTATACACTTTATGGCTGATACAGTAATTACATTTTTCAGTTATGTTTGTGTGAAAATTTATTGTTTTAATTACATACATACATAATATATATATATATATATATATATATATATATATATATATATTCACGTACGCGAGTTCAAAAGGATCCGTTATTCATGTAAATCACAAGATATAAAAAATACAATAGTTTTAAATGAAGACCTTAAAGTTTTGAATAATGTACAGTAGTTCGAGCATACGTATGGCCTATAAAAAAGGTTCAAGTATGCTATACCATTTATAATAAATTACGTACGTGTATTTATTTAGATATATAAAGATAGTTTCATTTTTTTGAATAGCTTTACATATTTTAAAACAATGTAAAAAGAATTCAACATAATAATGATACACGAAATAATGTTCATGAGAGGATCTTACTATCATGTCAGCAATTACAAATATTTTGCTCGACCACTAGACCATAAAAGTGTTATATATATATATATATATATATATATATATATATATATATATATATATGAACGCATATTTTGTAAATAATTAGGCATGTATATTTACACACATGTGCATTGGTTTATTAAATTATTTTACAAATTAATTTTTGGACTATTTATATGAACATAGTTGAGATTATATACCGAAAATTATATATATATATATATATATATATATACATGTTAGGTGTACAAATTAATTCAGTGCCTTTTTTTAGAAAATGAATTTTGACCGGAAAATGAAATATATTTCAATCCTCAAAATATTCCCCACGATTTTCTATAACTTTGCTCTATCTATCTATCGGGTAACAGACGAATCACTTGTAAAGCTCAAATGTAAATCGAAACGAAAGGTATGAAAAATATTTTTTACTAATCATTAAATATTTATAGTATCTTGTAATGACTCAAAAAATCTCTAATATATAACTTTCCTCAATAATGACATGTTCTTGGACTAACAGAACGATTCATTAATTAATAATATCTAGTACAATAAACAGGTTATTTATTTTAATTTTCATAAATTAATGTTTTAATCCCTTATAAGTGACGAAAATGATTTCTGATCAATACTATTCAATAATTGTGTATTGTCATTTTTGATTATTTGTTGTACACATTTCGATGTCTATAGTGTCTATGGTGACGTCTTCATTCTCAAATTTCTTGTAACCTAGATCTCCGAGACTAATGGCATCGCCAAATACAATCAAACTGATAACTGTACATTCTTGACGAGAAATATTTTCTGTGGTTTGTGAGCGAGTGAAAAATTCATGCCTGAAATTGAATTAATCATTGCGACAAAACCTATTATTACTAATCTTCAATTTTCATAAACAAATTTCCATTAGATTCGATTAATCTATCTAGAGATGTTAGCGCTTTGTAAAAATACATTTATAAAACGAATATTATTTAAAAATACCTTTTAAATAAACTTCTACATGGTAATTTAGACAATAACCTAGAATTTCGAATGAACATAAAACATGTTAGTGTAATTTAATAAAATTAATGTAATATAATCAGAAACTGATTAGTGTTAAGATATTTTTTACATAAAATTATATAATTTTTACAGTAAATAAAATTTTAAACCATGTTATTATTACTAATATTATATCTACCGTATACATATTTTAAAAGACTAATAAAAAGTTAACAGCTGACTTGAACAAAAGAATGTAACGTTTTAATAGAATGATTAAAAAATGCCCAAAAAATTAATAATGCATATTATAATAAAAACATGAGTGATAAAAATCAAAGTCTAAATTTTTTTTTGGTAAAATTTGTAGAACAAAAAAACATATAATGGAATAAAATTATTTATTTTACAAATTAATTAATACTTCACATACAACATATTTTTTTCACATAATCCACTAATTGATTATAGTCTACTTTTAATAAATAATAATTCTGCAATGAAGACATTATTTAAAAAAAATATTTTTTAAAATCTATTAATTCCCTTGTGAAAGTTATTTAGTTTATTCTTAACGTACTACATTAGCAGCTATTCAAACATTTTGCTGCTTTTGAAAATTATGAATATTATAAGAATCTCTTTGTCAATATTTCTTTATAAATATTATGTGTAAAAATTAATTCCGTGCTTTCAATTGAATCAATTACAACATTGTTTTAATTAAAAATATTTTTTCAAGATTCAGGATTTTGAAGTACCATTATTTACATTTAAAACATTATGTATCTTGACCAAACAGTTGACATAAGTTCACAAAACAATAGTGACCACGATAGCATCCGAAAAGCAGCACATTAAACATTTTATGCTTTTCGCATTGCAGTTCAAAAAATCCTGCCGAAGCAGCGGGAATGATTTGTTCAGCTTTAGGGGAAGGTGTTATGATGCACAAAACATACAAAAAATGGCGAAACTGTGAATGAGATCTGAAAATTCATTACGACTTCGTCGACTCAAAGCCGCCATATTTTTTCGACAAGGGATTCGTCAGTTACCTGACAGATAGAGCGAAGTTATATGAAGTAATGTTAGATATTTTGAGGATTGAAATGTATTCCATTTCTTCGTAAACATTCATTTTCGATAAAGGCACCGAATTAATTTGTACACCTTATATATATATATATATATATATATATATATATATATAAATTTATGAGTAAAGCTTAATAGAATTATTCCAGCGTGACTTTAAACAAGTCATCAAACCAATTAAAACAAGCACATATCACTCACAACTAGCTTAAAAACAAGCGTAATTGATATGATTTACAGGTATAAAAATAACATAATCATCATAAAAATATTCTATAAAAATTTAACGGTCGAAATTCCACGTACAATATGCGTACAGAAAGTATGTCTAACAGTAACGATAGATTCTTGTATCATTCACACGTTTTCTTCGAAGGCATCGCGTATTTAAATTGTCTTTTAATTATGTTTCCCGTGATCAATTGAATCAGTCGAACCTTGAACTAATGATTTCGGTTCGTAAATTATTCCGGGCACGCCTTCTTACATTCACTGTACATAAAAACGTGGGCCATGGTATTTTTTTCTTGCTTTAAGTGAGAAAATAGATCGGTATGCTGAGATGTACTCATTAGTTCCAGTGGTTAGCAAATACTGGTATATTTTTTTACAAACGTATCATTATTTTTGTATAAGTTCTGAGCCGGAAGTTTTACTATGTTACACGAGTACTTTTTTTTCAGATCGGCGGAGTGAGACGCTTCGAAAAGAACAGATTGGAATATTTTATCGTACGAACACTACCTTTTTAACCAAGACATTTATCAACAAAATATTTCATTAAATATTTTTCAAATCGTTAGTTGTTGTTTATATCTGTTCAAGTATTCAATTTAAAATAATTTAATATAAATTTCAAGCCAACATTAATAATTACATAAGTAAAAGTTAATTTTTAAGAAATGTTTATATGCATGACTGCAAGATTACTTGAAAATTCATATAAAAATTAAATCAGTTAAATACGAACTTCTGATCAATTATTTGATAAATTCGAATCTAAATAGTTTAAAACGTGTATTATTTGCCAGAAAAAATTATTAATTTCAATTAAAATCAACGAGTAAATCTTAAAAATACGGCTAAATATTTTTTTCCAAGTGAGAATAGAAAATATATAAAAATATTATTCCTGAAATGTATGCATATAAATATAATAGAGTTTTGATAATTGTAACATATAATAAAAATAGAAATTTTCAATACATGCAACAAAATTATTTTACCGGTTCAGTAGTACAAATTCATTAATATTTACATTAATAATTGCAACTTTGCATTATGCACAGACCTTTTTAAAAAAGAAAAGTTCGATAGATCTTAATTTCTAACTTTTGTTATATTAATTTTAGCAATCATTCAATGAATAACATGTTAAAAATTGAAAGTTTGCAGGTACATGTTCGTTTCTATTAATTGCAATTAGCACGGTTATCACAACGGGCTTGATTTTAATTAGTTATCAATATCGAACGTTTACTGTAATTATGATACGAAAATAATAATGACAAATAGTAGTGATAAAAATTTAAAAACAAGTGGTACAATAAAATAAAGATTAGGAAAATTATATAAAATTGGTTAAAAAGACATTATGGTGAGAATCAAAATTATTGAGGATAATATTTAATTAATATTTAAAAATGAATTCAACTACTCTAAACTTTCTATATAAACAATTAAACAATAAACCATTTTTTTAGAAAAATTACAGGAATAAGAATTATAATTTTCTAATATATGAAGGTTCTAAGTTTTATAAAATAAATGTTATAATTTTTTTCTGAATTGTATTTGCATAAGTTATCTTTTTGAAAAATTTGAGGATTTTTTAAATTTTATATATAATATTTTATTATTACTATATATTAGTCACACCAGATGAACACTCATTGTTAACTGATAATAAGCTAATAAAATAAATATCGATGACACATAACTGACAAAATTAAAATATATACATTAATTTGATTGCAATTATTTTAAAGTGAATCACGTAATTATAATCAATATTGGCAGATCAATTACATCCGAATCATACAATATGGAAATTGCATGCGTGTCGTCCGTGTGTTTTATTTTTGTAAGAAAGACACACTCAAGTATGTCTTCAGCGTACTGAGAGATAAGTTCTAATGACGGGATACATATGTTCCGTCTGTTCGATGCAATCACCGAATGGGGTTCATTGAACGTTCCCGAAATACGCGTAAGCATTCGCATAATCAAATAACAAACAAATCATATAAATTCCGTACACATCTGTTTGTATGATTGTTTATCACTTGTAACACAATAATGATTATTATTCATTTTCTCATTTACAGTCCAGTTTCGTCTCTGGAATCGAATACAATTAATGTTTAATAATATGCACCACGATTTGATAAAACCAAACATTTTCGTATCTGTATTGTGTCTGTAGAGAATTCCATTCTTCAATGATCATACGAGAACAAATGACATTGTTCGAAACTTCAAAACAGTGTCAATATAAACAAGTCGTAAAATGTGCATATAAAAAAAAAACATGCGCCCGTTTTGCATACAAGAAAGAAACCAGATACTATTTCAGAGATAGCTATCCAAAAATTTTATCGTACACATGTTTGCGTTGCGAAATCTTCTGGATTTTTGTATAAATATATACATTATATACATTATATATATATATATATATATATATATATATATATATCGTGGATTTAAATCTTATCGTTCGTTTCAACACCGGAAAAATAGTATCTAAACAATGTAAATAAAGAATGAGAAAACGCATTATTTCGCACAGATAGGAAAAAAACATGTGTGCAATAATAATTGTCAGGTGTCGAAATGACTCGTATTTTTGTACAGTTTCACGCGACCGAAATTCCGTGTGAAATGACAAAACACACACACACACACTTCTATGGCGTGCAGAATTCTATAAGGCATCTTGTGTGTTAACACATAAAGGATTCTCATGATTTATAATAAATTACCATTCATTGTACTGTATAATGCGTGCCTGTGTAATTATATCTATTTATACATTAATTATTGCAAAATCGAATGAATGGACAATTCGAAAGTGCAGAAATATGTAAATATCTATGAATTTTCTTATCTGTGCCATAAACACTCACATACAGTCGTACAAGTATACATAATAATACTTAAATAAATTTAAATGTGTAATTACACACTGTATATTCTCTTAGAAACTGTTTTTAAAATTAAAATAAATACTAATTCAAAATTGGAACACTAAATTAATTAAAAGCCTCAGTCAAAAAATGTATAAACTATTAAAATAACCTGAATATAAAATTTATATATTTTCTAATTACATAAAATATCCAAAACTATTTATATTTACACACTAAATATTTTAAGCGCATAAATATTTTTTAGAAAAATGTATACTTGCCATAAAAGTTAAATAATTATTACCAAGAAATTAAAAATGACTCCCACACAATCGTTTCCTGAATTAAAAATGAGAAAATGTATAAGCCTACATTTCAAATCGCGGCCATTCTCATTAGATAATGGCATCAAGTATAATAGTCTTAAATAATAGCGATTTCCTAATAAAACTGCACAATATCATAAGTTCTTATATTTTTTTTATGTTCGAATATGAAATTTCATTACACAATAACTTTTAAGTACTTTAAATTATTTAAACTTTATTAAAAAAATAAAGACATATTTTTTAAATCTTTATGACCTACATTTTATTAACAGAATTTTATATAATTTATATAATCTATTCAGTTTTTTAATAATAAAAATTAAACCGGAGAAAGGTGAAAATAGTAAATTTCATAATTAAATATATCGAATCGGCAATTCATATTTAAGTTCAAGTCTCTGATATTCACATATATTATCTTTCTATAGTACACATATTTACTTGACCGCTAAATGATCGTAGATATTTCAAAAAATATTGAATAGAACTAATATTTATACAAACAAATAAACAGTCGCTCAATTACCTCAACAACTGACTTAAAATTGTAATGAAAAAATTAAAAAGAATTGTTTATAAACAGATAGTGTATTAAAATATTTTAAAAAAATAGATCTAATGGCTATTATTTATATTTATGGACAAACGAAAATATTATAAATAAATAAAACAAAAATATTCAACAAAATGTAACGCATGTCGATTTAAATATAAAAATATGGAAATACATTAATTGTCTGTATATTTTTTCTCGAGTAACATATTTAATAAAATAGGACAAATTGGTCAGCGTTGACCAGTAGCTTAAAATTGCATCAGATTTAGATAACTGCAACATACTTCAGTTTTAATTAGTTTCAATTACCGAGTCATTATTAGAAATATATTCAAAAATACAACTCTTAAAAAGCATATGGATATTTTCATTTATTTATTATTAAAATTTTCTAAATAACCACCTGTATTCTAATTAATAATAAAAAAAATCAATAAACAATTGAAAACATTTCTACACATTTTATAAAAGGAATAAAAGATTTTTCTTCGAACAGACTGAGATTAATGTCGATAGTTTCATACTTTTATGACTTCACTGAAGGTCATGGTTGTTTATTCCTTTTCCAATCAGTTATGTTGTCATCTACAGGTAAATTTATATTACACTTTATTAGTTTATTTGCGTTGTTCGTATGAATTTATCGAATACATTTAATTTTAATTTGTAATAATATTTGACATCAGCGGATCTTAAACTTTAGAAGTCTGCATACCCCTATTCCACTTAAAAATATTTACTGAACATTTTTCCTCGAATCGTAGATATAACCGATTATTACTATTCTTGAAAATAATGTTTCCATGGAATTAGTTACACTATTAAACATGCTTTGTATGGAAGTAAGAAAATAAAATGTGAAGATAATTGTTGTAAACACTGAAACTATTCGATACCTGTACTTTAATATTTGAATGTCACTAATATTATCACGTAGGCGTCTATATAAGAACTACTGTTTTACAGAAATAAATTTATATTATTCTATACAATTGAAATAAACATCAAATAATTTCATATATTTTATAAACAAGAATTACAGGTTATATTGTCTAATTGATTAATTTTTATTCCGGGTTTTAATTAAAAAAAAAACTTATGTTAAGCTAAAATTGTAAAATTTATCACAACGCAATTCGAAAATCGAGGAATAGTCAATCAAAGAATTCTTGTACAGAAAATCCAACTTAAAATTCAATACAAACTAGTGGTCAAACGTCCTGTTACCAATATATGTTAATATTTCATTAGAAATTTCTCTCATATTAACTTTATTAAAAAATACAAACAGGTACTAGAAATAACTGAATTTCAATGATTTACTTATTCGTAACTTTTTCTAAATATATACAATAAATACATGTATTCTTCTCTTTTTAAATACCAACCACAAAAAATATATCTTAGTATGAATATATAAATATTTACAGTCTTGTTACTTTCTTTTGTTGTACTTTTTAGTTGCCTTTCTTTGAAAAACATTACTTTTACCACAAGTTCTATAAAAACGATCATCGTAAGTAGGTTAATGACCGCAAAAAAGACAAAAAAATGAAATTATTTAAGCATAACGTTTTTATATTATGAACACAATGAATGTGGCAGCATTGAAAACTATAATGAATTTGTATGAAAATATATCATGAAGCTTACCAAAACATCAACACACAGAGTACACACACACTGTATCATGCAAATTAAAAACACACACTGCTATTAAATCAAAACTGAATTAAAAACGAAGCATATTTGTGATTGCACGTGAATGATATAAACATGTGTGCGATGGTGTAGGTCAAAAAGTACACTAATTAATATTCGTGAATCAAACAGAAAAAATATACGTAGATATAGTAGATTCCGTGATTGAAACACATTGGTACGGATCAAAATATCGAATGAAGTGGTGATCACTGAAAATTTCCTTGAACCGATTCCGTATAAGCTACCATGCGTCCTACGTCTGTATATCGAGTTAATATTCAAATTAACTACCTACTTAGCTGACAATTATATCTGTTGTCATACTCATTTGACATATATGTCAAAATGGGAGATGACTGGGTGTTATTGTATAAATACATTTATACATATACACCCAAATGTATATTCATATGTTAATTAATACTTTTTTTCATTATTTTTTTAATCATTGCGAGTCACAGCGTTATAAATCATTTACTTAAGGAACACTCTTAGAAAAAAACATTATAAGCTATTCATGAAATTGGCATATGTAATGTGTGTATAATCTACCATAATAATTGCTATATAGTACATGGTATTTGCGTGTATGGTTTTTAAGTATATTTAAGAAGTATGAGGCAAAACAACGTTGCTTATTTGTAAAATAAAATAAAACTATACAGAATTTAAAAAACTACATAATATTGATATCCTTCACTATAGATATCAATATATGTGTACTGTCCAAAAAGCAATCAGAGATAGAAATTGATGTAGAAAATTACATAAGTGTGTGAATCAAACTATATCCTAGTATTAAGATATTTGCTGAAAGTACAAAGCCATATATTATAACATGCGTATAAACCAATCTTATAGATATCATCATCTTTTCTAAGATACTGAGTAAAAACCACAAAAAAAGATATTTATAGTCGGAAAATTAATAGATTTAATTGTTATCTAATATATTTTGAGTAATACATTAATTTTTCAACAAACCGAATGATAAATAACTGAAATATCGACAGAATCCTCAAAGTTCTTTTACATTCAATGCACTTTTGTCAAATATTTTTTATTTTTTTGAGTATATGGGATAGCATCTGAAAATATTTATCAAAATAAATAAATATAAGACAGATGCAGAGTGATAAATTATCTCAAAGTTAACGATTTCTACTACCAAACATTATTGTGGATTTTTAAATTTTGGATAATATATTTCTTTTACTAAATTGCAGAGTAAAAGCGTAATAAAAATGCTGATTATTCAATTAAGTCTTAAAAATTTAAACGCCATCTGTTAAGACACCTGGAAATGTTTGTACTTTTTTATTTTATTTATATAAATATAAAATCTATTTTAATAATAATAGTTATGAATACATCGGATGGCGACCTCAAAACTACTGGCACGGGTTCCTATAACAAACACAGTTCAATATTTAGAGTTTCCACTTTAATTATTTCTTGAAGATTTAAGAAAAATTCAACGGTTTCAACAAGCAGAAATACAATTCATTCATAACTTACTGTTAGTTAAAGTTAAATACAATTTATATATTTCAAATAACTGATAACAATACCAATTTTATTCTATTTAAAATTCCGAAAACAGTTTCTTTCTGATAAATGAATTAAACAACACCGATTTTTAAAAACACTTGATTTTCAATTAAGATTATTTTACTTTTCATAAAATCATCTTTTAAGGCATGTTTTTTTTTAATTTGAACATATAAATTCAATGAAAACAACAGTAAACACATACGAAATTAAACGATAATGCCACGTGGTTAAGCAATGTATATTTTTGGCTCAACAAATTTCAAAAGTGAGATTTTATCTTACCGAAGAGAAAAGCACAGGTCAGTTTGTTAACCATATAATTAATGGTAACAAAATAAAGATACAGATAGAAGCTGATTTACAAGCAAGTATTCGAAAATCGAATAACAAGTTCAGTTAAATAACTTTTACACTTTCGATATTAAAAATAAATTTTATATATTTTAGTAAACACTTTGAATCCCACAATGTATTTTTAAAAAATAACAAAAATAGATTAAGCATACATATGGAAAACTGTGTGTATAAATTATAAATTGACACAGTTTTAAGTAAAAAAAACTGGTATGCATCTACTCATGCCATGGTTTTTGTCAATAAAAATTTATGCATGTAAATATCTACACAACAAGGACTTCAGAGTGTACACAAATATATAAATATACTTTTTCTAATGACTAACCAATTCTATTCGATATTTTAACAAAACTACAACTGTTATCCCTTCACCTTTTCAAACTCTTTTTAAAATCTGAATAAGAATACACACCGTTCGGTACTGGTCCATCATCTTCTGGCGAATCTGATCCCTTCAGACACGAATGAAAACTTCTACTGAGTCGTCGATCAGACGTCATGTTCGACGAAAATATATATTTAATGAAATATTATCACATATAATTTAGAATTTGTTCATTGCACTCAAGGTGTCAGCATGTCGATGCACGCAATGCGATTACATATCCACAGGTACCCGTATAATTTTCTTGTATATCGACGCACCAAGTCCACACCGCGCTCGTTATTATTGTCATGTGAAAGCGCACCGCTGATAACTGGCTCATTACAATTTTTTTACAACGTTTGTTCTATTTTTTTTTTACAAAAAATTAAATGTATAACGTAATATGTTATCACACAGTACATTATTCATTGTCGACAGTTTTGTACCAGGATATCTTTGTAAGGTTTTCCTAGTTTCGAAATATATGATGTGCAAACACTTTCATTGTAAGCTTATTATATATATATATATATATAGTGTTGAAAACTATTTGCATATAAAACATAATACATAAAACTGATATAATGAAAAAAAATGAAGACTACACAGGAAAAACGATTAAAAAATGTAAACTATAAATATGAGATTAAACATATTCCAGTTATAAATTTGTCATCTTTGATATAAAAATTGTTGATTATTTTTGAATATGATTTAATAATAAAATGAGGTTATACACATCTACTGAGAACTGCGTAAGTATAACAAAGTACACAAACAGACTACAAAGTACGTCGAGTGCATAAAAATTAAACCATTTATGTGGTTTTATTAATTTCTTAATCAAACTAACATTAGCAACTAACGCGTACTGTTTTAATTTCTAAGAAAAATAAATGACAAACTATCAGATGTACAAATTAATTCGGTGCCTTTTTTATAGAAAATGAATGTTTACTGAAAAACAGAGTACAATTCAATCCTAAAATGAAACTATGCTCCATATGTTGGGTAACTGACGAATTCCTTCTCGATAAAAAGATGGTGACTGAGTCAATGAAGCCGTAGTGACCTTTTCTACTGATTTAACATTTTTGGCATGTTTTATGCATTACACCTTCTTCTAAAGCTGAACAAGTCATTCCCGCGGTTTAGGCAGCATTTTTTTCAACTGGAATGTTAAAAGTATGCAATGTCTAATAAGCTGCTTTTCGTATGCCATCGTATTCACTACTGTTTTGTGAGTTGATGCCAAATGCTGGGCCAAGATATATAGTGCTTTTAAATGTTAAGATTGAGACTTGAAGTTCTTAAAACGATGAGAAAATATTTTAATTTAAAACAGCCATGATTGATTCAGTTAAAGGCACAGAATTATTTTTACAATTAATAATTTGAATCACCTTTTCTCCATAAAAGAATGTAAGTTGCAGAAACAAAACATTATATATATATATATATATATATATATATACATATATAAAAGTAAACAAAAATTTAGATGTTAAAAACTCAATGTTTACATCGATATTTTAAACAAATGATATTCAAATATTTTTTAATATTCTGCAAACATAATACTTATATAAATATCAATGATGAATAAAAAAAATATAAGTTTTTGTTTGAAAATAATATATAATGCATGATCAAATATTTGTTTCTATTTTATTTTCATAAAATGCTTCAATAATACTAAAATTATTGTAAAATGTATAACATTAGTCTTCTTTGGTTTTAATTTCGTTTTTACTAACTTGTTTGTTTGTTGGGCGAGCGACATTAGTTTTTTCACTATATGAGTATTTTTATATCTAAGCTATAAAAATCAACTGACAAACCGAAATGAATTTGCAGGAAATCTACAATCTTCAAATTTATAAACTCTATTTTATCTTCACCATTTTTCAACAGAAATGTCATCTTTCTAATACGGACACATATATAAAATCATAAGAAGTTACATAATAATTCGATTACAAAGAATTTATTGCCAGTATATTTTTTTTGAACAAAAAAAAATTCGAAATATAGAAGTTCGAGTATAGCATAGTTTAACTTTACCATTAACTTGTATAAATTTGTGATATATCCATATTTAATACTTGAAAAAAACAACGAGAAACTTCCTTAATATCCGAAAAAAGGAAATAAAACAAAGAACATAAATATGTACAAAAATAAAAATACTGTAATTTAATCACCAAAATGTTGATATTTGAAATTTTTTGAAAAACACCAAAAGTTGAAAGTTAAATATTATTATCTGTGTATGTGAAGAGTTTGAGTATTAGTATATATATATATATATATATATATATATATATATATATATATATATATATATATATATATATATATATATATATAACATGTGAAAGTCGCCGTATGTGATTGATGTAAAAATCAACAACATTCTTGTTGTTCAAATTTAAGTTGAACTGAACATCAACGTGTAATTTATTAATTGAGAAAGAAAAGAGGACATGCTTTAATTATTTAAACAAGCCAGTGTTGTCATCGAATGACTAATATCGTGTAATTGAAATGGACCGAATTGTCATAATATTTCTTCCTAAATTTCTCTACTAAAATCTAGAGTCCTATTATAAAAATGAAACATTTATCTCGTACAGATTTGAAAATCTGACTGAATGACAAAAAATTCTCAATTTAATAAAGTATATGGGGATATATCGTTCTCTACAAATAAGTTTTTGTTATGTACAGATTTAAATTTTAATACGGTTAATATTGTGTTTAAAAAAAATTCTAGAGAACATCTGTGTTTTTCTTGCAGTTGATTAGACGTTAACTGATAAATACTTTATTCAAGGATATAAGACGATAAGGACTTTATTGTAAGAAAAAAATGCCCCATTAAATAAAAAAGATGAAAACTGAAAGACGTTCTAAGATACAAATTTTTGAAATGAGCTGATAGTTTTTTTCAGATAAAATGCTTAAATAATATCACATATACGTTCTATAATTACTTGCACCTCTGGTATAATATATAAAACAGGGATATAAACTAATATACCTGATGAAACGATTTGTTAAAAAAATTACGCATACACCCTCTTTTTATGTCCTTAATATAAAAACAGTTGTGCTTTATAAATAAATATATAACAAACAGTAATGTGTAATTAATTTATTATTCAACACAGTTAAATTCATTCTGTGTACTAAAAAGTTATTTATATTCCGTTGCATTCGTGCATAATTTTTATAAAAAAAAACATGCAGTCATTACTAATTGAAACAATTATATGTTTGTTATTTTTACTACTGTCATATCTATTTTCATATACTAATTGTGTTCAAAAAGTTTCTGGACATATCTATGATTACTTTTTATAGATGGTTCTTGATTAAATTTTTAATGGTTAACTTTTTTCTATTTGTTTTCAAATTTAGTCATTTTAATTCAATTTCTTTTAAATATATAAAACAAATATACATTTTCATCTTATAGAAAAACAAGTAATTAAGACTTTTATCCTTTTATTCCAAAAATGTAAGAGAATGAAAACAGAAATAATATGATTGAATGCAAATAAGAAAATGAGTCAAACTAAACGTGTTAACAATAAACTGCTCTTAAAGAGCATCTTTCAAAAATCAAAATTCAACGTTTTTAATTATCTAGAACGAGAATTAATTAATATAGTTTGTATTAGAAATAATTTTCCATAAAATATAGATTTCCTGTGTGAATCCTGTACAATCAATGAATGGTTTATACCTGTGCTCTGGATAAAAAGTGGCAAAAATAAAAATGGCACATTTTATAGAATTCAAATAGCAATATTCAAGAGATATTTGGTCAAATAACTATCAATAACTTAAACAGTCAATGTTAACAATGCTTACTTTCCGTTTAAGGTGTACGAGTTTAAAAAACAAGAAAATTAGACACATTCAATTGAAATTCCTGACTTTCACAAAAAGACTATTTAAAATATAATACAAATAATCTTGAACAATCGATAAATATTCCTGAATCAATCTAAGGAAGAAATAAAACTATTTTCAATTTCCCTACACGCTAATTTGTCTAATATTCCAATTTAACGTAAAACACTTTATAATATATTCTATAATACTGTCAATAGAAATAAATATTATACAAACAAACCAAATACTAAAAAATAAAAGATATTTTATAGACTTGACTGTTTAAAAAACTAATCGAATTACATACAGAATCTTCTTTAGAATGTCACAGCTTACAATGCTTATCTACATTTTTATAAATGTATCTAGACAGAAAGATGGAGAGTAAAAAATTTCATTGACCTATTTAAAGCATGTATCTGGTTAAATTATACACAGAGTGTGAAATGTAATAAAGTTTTAAATATCAACATTTACATACATATGTAAATATCAATGAAGTCTAATAGAAGTATATATGAATGAATGTTTTCTTAAGGGGATTAGTTAATTATTTTTTTCACTCAAAAAATGTAGTGTTGTAAAAGTTAACAAAAATAGTTTTGTAAATATAAATTGTAGATTTTTATAACATACAACATGTGTTTAATAAATCTTTTACAAACTAAAAATTTTGAATTTGTATTTATACAAGTTAAATTTTTGTAATTCGGTATAAAATATGTTTTAACGCATATGTACGTGGTGGCATGTCAAAGGGATATATTATATATATTTAAAAATCATTTCAAACCACATAAGTATTTTTTAAATGAATATCTATTTCTAGCATTACAAATTAAACGATTGTTACTACTGATGAGTATTTTACTCATTGAACAATGCTTGAAGAATTTAGTCTTGATCTGAGTTCAGTGTTGTGTAGTTTTAATTGATTAATCTTTAAATACATTCCTTTATTATTTTCAATAGAATAAACAGAATTGTTGAAATATGATTTTTCGCATTGTGGCTAAATTCACATCCACAAATGTACTTTTCACTCAACTACAAAAAATCAATTATTGACCATTTTTGATCAGAAGTCTTGTGTGGTTGTGGTGGTTGAAAAAATCATTCGTGAAAATAAACACAGTTATATTTAATAGAATGAACACAAATTTATCTGTAAGTAAATATTACTCATTACTGGTATTAGATGAGTAATATTCATACTTATATTTGAAAATTTATTAATCTGATAAATATTTTTCAAGCGAGAGGAAATATTTAAAAAAAAATCGAAATATACGAACAGCTTAATTAGGAGATTTTTTTGTAATGAAAAAAGGTATTTATCAATATTATAGCTTTTTAACACAAGATAATTTTTAATTTGTATATTTTATTTGTAAATTTGTATACATATATAGTTCAAAATTCATTTTAAAATGCTAAGATATTCCAAAAAATAATGTTTCACTTGAATCATTTAACAGAATATAAAATATCAAAAACGTAAAAAATAGATACGAATACAATAATTTAAGAAAAGAAAAAACAAATACATCACAGAATTATTTCCTTCTTTTTATTTTAAGAGGAAGAACGATGGAATGTGTATAAATTAGATCGACCCATTTAAAGCACGTGTCTAGCCAAATATCCGCACATTATTTAAATGAGTTTAGATGTGATTTTAAATATTTATTTTTCTGTATTATTTCGAACTGATTTTAACGGTATACAATAGTCATCGACAGAATAAATATAAATATAAATATATATATATATATATATATATATATATATATATATATATATATATATATATATGTATGTGTGTGTGTGTATTTCCAGGTGAAATAATTATGCTAGCAATTACACGAATTAATTTGTAACTCTGTTAATAATTAGTAATAAAAAAGTTTATTCGAATAATTAATTATGAATGAAATTTAGCCTACATAGGAAAAAAACAGGTATAAAATATTATACCGTTAATATTTAACTGCACTATTTGCATCACAAATGTTATCCACAATAGTACCAATCACATTCACACATAAATGCAAAACTTTTCGCAACAAATACAGCTCAACAGATCGTATGTTCTTCGTCGTCGAGGTAATTCGTAAATGTCAAACACAACTTTCCATCATTAATAAAAAAATAAACGAACACACGTCATACACGAGTCATAAAAAGTACAATAATAACAGACATAAAAAAAAGAAACAAAACGACCACCACATACAAATCAGACGACGATACACAATTTCGAACGAACGATACAAGACGACTACTGCACGTCCGTCAAGACGATACCGTGGGCATCGTGTCTGCAAAATTGCCACCACTTATACAACACATACATACATGTACACACATGTACATGTACGCACATTTCTGCGGTCGAGCTGTGTACTTTAAATATGACCAATGTATGCGCGAACGTTTGTAAACACGGTAGTAGACTGAGTACATTTTGTTATTATTGTTATTATTATTGCAAGGACTTGCTGATTATGATAGCGTGACACGATCAACGATGTGAACGAAATAAATCAGATCGATTTAAAAACAAAAGATTTTCGCGCTTATATGACTATGTATCACATATAATCATTGATATCCAGCACACCGAATATTATCACTCATAACCTACATTGTTTACTTATATATATATATATATATATATATATATATATATATATATATATATATATATATATATATATACAAGAGTACAATAAAAATTCATAAAATAAGAGAACCACTGGATCAAGCGCCAAAATTGTTCTCAGCGTGATTAAACGATTCTTAGAAGTAGGTTACGATTGGGAGCCTAAATAGCGTTTAAAAAGTAAAATAAATAACTCAAGTCTAATGTGAAACTATAAATGTAATGTTTTGTACCTGTGATCTAGTTGGCATGTTGCCATATAGGTCTTCTTCCTATAGGGTCAGCTGTAACAAAAAATAGACTTACAGCTGATCCTATAGGAAGAAGATATCCAGGACAACTAATATAAAATCAATAAACAATGACATTTTCAACGTTATTTAAAAAAAATGTACTACTGAGAGAAAAAATTACAGAAAGTTAGATAAAACTAGAAAAAAAAACGATTTCAACATACGCCACAACAAATGCATGAACTGTTTCAATTTGTGTTCATAAATGGATTTTTACTCATAGAACTTGTTATTCAAAAATGTTCAATGATGAATTATTGGCCATTTTGGATTAGTGTTTATGCGCATTTCGATGATGATACCATCATATTGGACGGTAAGATACAAAATATATGCTATGAAAAAAAATGTATGCTTGAAATAAAAGGAACAAAAATTAAAAATTTTATAAACCATGTTTCTTTTAGTTTGTTCTAAAGATAAATTATTTATTGAAAAAATTATTAGATGGATGAAAACAAGATGATGTTTATTTGAATAAGCATATTAATATTTAAATTAAATATTGGATTTTTGAAAATTTCATTTTAAGACACAATATTTTAATCAATAAATTCTTTTAATCCTTACCTGCAGAAATAAAACACAAACTCTTAATATTTAATAGTTCAGCAATTTCAAATGACACGACAAAATATTAGAAATAATTCTAATTAATTAAAATTCTCTAAAGAGACTAGTGCTGTCCATTTGGGTTAACAGAGAATGAAAAACATCAACTGTTTGAAAAACGAAAAAGTATCAGACGATATTTCCAGAATCGATCAAGAAAAATAAAAAAAAAACTCAAGTTTATTAAAACCTAATTTCAAGTCAAATCCTTCAATAAAATCAATTCACTTTTTACAATTAATTAATTAATCATATTGATAATTAAAAATTCAATACACAATTTTAAACTGTAATGACATAAGTAATTAATACTGGTTTACATCTATGATTTTCGCTAGTTTATGAAATTATCATTACTGTACACACGTAGCTTCTCATCAGAAATGTAGACCATCTCAATGAAAAAAAAAAATAGATAAAGCGTTTACTTACTATCACTCCGTTTACAATTTAAACACAAGAACATTACAAGTTCATGAATAACTGATAATAAGCAAATTATGCTGGAAGTCAAATATCAGAGTACAAGACAGTATGACGCGAAATAACCTTTAATGCCAATGCAAGATATTTTTATTTTTTTTTTTATAAATGCGATCATTTATCTGCACTTGTATCACAAATGCATTATATGTTTTATTCCTGATTATAAAGAAAATAAACATATTATATTATACATATATATATATATATATATATATATATATATATATATATATATATATGGTGTGTGTGTTATGTATCTATATATATACATAGTATATATATATATATATATATATATATACATAGACACACACACAATTAGGACAAACGTATTCATTATCACCTTAATAAAATCAGTATAATTTTCACAATTATATGTTAAAATTATACATAAACATATCACTTACAACTACCCAACGAATGATCTGTAGATGATAGCGAGACCAGTAAACAAAAGTAATGAATTTTCTTATATTTATAAACTTTTTTGAGTATAAAAATTAAAATTTTAAGTATGTATTGTTTCTTTCTTTTATATTAGTTTAAAAAATGAATATTTTTGTAATAAAATTATATATTTTTAATTTTTTTAATTAAATATAATATAAAAATAATTTTTAAACACTTTAAAAGTCGGTGAGCAGTGAATACTTAAAAAAATTATTTCATCATAAAAAACACACACATATAAAAAGATTAAATAAAGACTTGATGGATCTGTAATGTACAATATATATAAAAAACTAGTACAAAAAATAAATCATTTCGTTCTCCGTTATGTAACACGAACCTAGTTTGAAATAATTTCTGATTAACTTTCAAATGTTATACGAGTGCACACATAAACGTATAATTATTTCCACGTACGTGATAAATTCAACAAGCATATCTGTGTGAAATAAAACATGCAAATTCTGTAAAAGATTATGTAGAAATAAAACATGTACCATAATAATAAAAGCGTACGGCTCCCAAACGCACTGCCATTGATATAGTTAGCGAAAACAAAACTAGACAGATTAAAATTGTGTTTGCATCTGTGTACAACAGTTCGGTGTTCGAAAAGCGTACGTAGTCTAATAAGTCGACATGATATATTGTTCTTGTCGCGAGACACTATTCTCGTTTGAATACGTCGGAAACATTACCGAATTAACAACGCTAAAATCTCGACTTTACGTTCCTTGTATTACTTTCGTCATGTACGCCACATCTCAACACACACACACTTCGTGCGTACACTCAGAACTATAAACATTCAACAATAGTACACGCACAGAACAGAACTAAACACTCGATGTGCTCGAAAGTTGCTCCATATTATGAATACAGAAACGTCATATTATAACCCGCAGTTAATGAAAGTTTATATGCGTTTCTGGAAAACACACAGCAGCTTGGCGCTCTCATTGGACGCCGTCGTGAATTAATAAATTTATATGACACATACAGAGCAGCCGGGGATCGTTAGTGGTCAGGCCATCATACTTCAATTAATTAATTTATTACTTTACTGAGTTTTATGAATGAGTAAACGGTTAACCCAGTTTTAAAGTTTATTTATCTTAAACAGAAAGTTCATTAACGATAGTGAAAAGCGCAAAGGGTGTGCTTAACGGGCACTGAACAACAAAAGCAGGCTGATTTTCAATGGAGATGTATTTAGAATTTCATGGAACATTCATGTCAGTTAAAATTGAAAAAAATATTCATTCTGTTTATTTATGATGTCAGTCCATAAATTTATGTATATTTACCATATCAGTATCTTGGTTATTGTTTTTCTATAATTATTTAAAAAAAAACAAGTATTTTTTAGAAAATCTACATTCATGTTGAAACGTTTCTATCAGGTATTATAAAAATTAGATAATTCAGGATTTAATATTAAGATTGATAACAAATACAAAATGTTGGGTAATGAAAATGTAATTTATATATCAAGGATGAGCAAACTACGCCCCCCAAACCTACTCTATGTGGTTCCCGACACAATATTAGGTTTCATTGTCATTTTTCCTGAACTTTTATATTAATAATCTATAGTAGTATAATATGTACCAATATTAGAATATTTTATACATAAACGGGTAATTAATTTTATCTTTTCAAACATCCATATGCAATTGTGTTCCAACTGCTATTTAATGTAGTTCTACGGTTATGGACAATCCTTAAAAAAGATATAAAACTAAACAATTTTGTTAATTAAGACTTGATGAATCCAATAAAACCAAATTCGGGACAGGTTACGGTGTAAATCTTTGAGAAAAATATCTTTAAAAATACAATTTTTAACAAGGTCTCGGCAACTATTAACTGCAAAAATGAAGACACATGGATAAATCAGTATTGAAGATAAATCTCATTCTAGACGTCGTATTGACTTCCATAATAAATCTCTATCTTGTCTTGTAGCTGTAAAATAACGCTAACGATAAATGGCATTTATATAAAGAGTCAATTTCATAGATTTGTATTTTTCTGTACTTTAAAGCTCTGAAGATGATGACATCGAAATCCACATAAGCAACAATCAAAAATGATCAATAATGATTTACTGAATATTTTTAATCAACTTTTTTGTGGTTTGTAGGGTGAAAAAATCAGAATCCTTCCATAAGAATGGAATAAAAAAATTGTGAGCAAGATGACACAACAAATTGTTATAATGAAGAAATATGTACTGATGATTGAAAAATACTGTTTTATTTATAATACCTTATTTTAAAATTTCTTAAAAATGTACATGGACTCATAACTTGATCTGATATTTCAGAAACAACTTAAAAAAATCCATATCGATTCTAAAAGAATTCACATTTTGGAAAAAATATAAAATCGCCGATATAAAACTGGCATAATTCACTGTGTTGTAATCACGCCAATATTTATATAAGAGTTCATAAATTTTTAAAACTCATGACGCGTAGAAAGGAAAGATATGTAATGAATAAAGTGAAAATAAATATAAACGAGATCTTAATTTATTATTTCTGTCAACTAAATAAACTGAACATGATAAATTAATTATACGTTAGATATGAATAGTAGATACTATTGTTAATATATACAAATATTTTATATTTGATTTCAGATTGTATTTATTATATTTTTCAAGAATTGAAAAGCAAATGTATGTCTTTCGTCCCGTAAGCTTCTTGTTAATTAACTCACTCAAATAAGATGCAGATCTATTTTTACAAGAATCTAATTTACCAAAACAAATTAGTACTGATAATGATCTTTTCCAGACTGGTCCACTTATATACATTTCCCAGTATCTCGTTAGTGCGAGCTTTCACAATCGTTAGTCGAATTATTGCTCTTGCACGCGTTCATAATCGTGCACTAATATAGAAATAAAAATAATTGAAAAAAACTCGGTGACGAATGCCCTTTTATCTACATAATTGACGTCGAGATAAAATCTGCGAAACAGAGCATTACGGACGGCCTTTTTTCGGTTTTCCTCGTTCATTTCAGACTATTTTCAAATAAGTAAGTGGCAACACGTGCACCCATTCTATTTATACGGCGCGCACGATGTCAAACATTTACAAATATCAACGATACGCCGAGATCTAACAATAATGATGCGGCGTTTATGCCCAGGCGATATTTTTTTCGCCTCACTTCTCACGATAGACGCTTTTTTACGACTGCGTTGCCGTTAAGTTTCTCCGATTCATAAAGCCTACAAGTTATTGTTATTATTTTTGTGCTTTTAGTACACATCTTTACTTCCACTTTCTACGAAATGAAGAAACACACACATACAAGACATTGACTTTTGTAAGTTCAACTCGTAAAAAAATTCTCTTCCGATTGACTAGAAAACATATTGTTTGTATTTGTACGCAGAGAGACTGTAAACGGCCGTTAATCCATCAAAACAAAGTAATTGAGTTCAAATTGTGCATATTTAAATGGGAGTCAATACTTTTATACCGTTCTGAACAGACTCATAATAAATAAAACAACACGAGATAAAGTTGTGCGTGTATTTATTCAATGTCGAAACAGAACCGTTCGTTTCTCAATCGAATCATTTCGATTTTTATTGCTTTACGTGTGTTTGTTCAACAATATAACCCAAACTAATCGTATACTTTTTCCTTTGAAATCCAGATGGTACACGTAGCAGATACCCACATTCAGTATTTTGTTTAAATAGCAGTTACATATATATACATATATATATATATATATATTATATATATATATAAACTGATCTTTCAAATCGGCCAAGGGTCGACTTCATCTCACGACAAAAGAACAAACACTTCAGTCAGATTTAAACTTATGATACATTGGTCAACATACAAGCTAACACTTTGGCACAAATTCTGACACGAGCCAAAGGTGTGCACTTTCATTATATTAGTACACATACATATTTCATTCTTGAATGCCTGCTTTATTACTTCAAAACAGCCGGAAGATATAAATGAGATTTCAGAAAAATAAACTAATTATAGATAACCAAGAATATTGCAGTTAATTTTATTAGAATCGCGTTTATACTTTTCGCCATTTTAAGGTAACGAACTGGAATTTCAGGGATGGATGAATTTGAATGTGAATTGTTGTGACTAACAAGAAAAATCATGAAGAGCAGTTACACAGGAAAACAACATAAAAATAATATGCCCTACTATTTTGACATATATATATATATATATATATATATATATATATATATATATATATATATATATATAGGTGATTCAACTTAGGCTTCTACATTAAAAAAACTTAAAAATTAAAAAGAAAACATGTTATCCCTTATTTAGTATTTTAGTTCAATTATATTTTTATATTGAATTGAACTGAAATACTAAATAAAAAATAACATGCCATTTATTAATCCTAGCACCCCCTTTTAATATTTCCATGTGGAATATTAAATTGAATCAACCTATATATATATATATATATATATATATATATATATATATATATATATAATCCAATTTAAAAAAATGAAAGTTTATATTTCATCGCACAATGTACTATTCTTTGAAAAACTGCCAAGTAAATAACATTCACTCTTCTACTTTTCTCTGTAGATAAACATGAATTGTATTTATATATATATATATATATACACACACACACATATATATATATATATATATATACACACATATGGATTAATTTTTTGTAATAATTAATATAGCGTATCGTATAAAGTTTACAGAAGTTTCAAAAAATTAACAACCCGATAAAGTAATTACAATCTATTACGGTTTCAATGAATTACTCAATAAAAAATTAAGCGAATTTTTGAAACGTAAATAAATTACTTGTGCTAATTATATTTTAAAAATACTTAAATTAAAATATTAGTTTCATTTATTTCGTTTAACAACAATTAACGACCGTACGATAATATTGGGAATTAATGTTATCGGTAGGAAGATAATTACGGTTGTTGTTATGAATTTGAAGCTCATAAACCGTAATTATTTTCCTACCAGCCTAATATTTATATTCTTTAGTACATGCTGATCAAACTTTACATTTTAAATGAATGGTTAAAAAGTATTTTAATTTTATTTACATTGCCAAAACAGTCTAATTACATATATATATATATATATATATACAAACACACATATTACACATATATAAGCTTGTTTATTTTGACCACAAATAGCATCTTGTTAAATTTAAACTACACCATTAACGACTTAAAAATTCACATCTCCGTTATAATCGCTGCTGATTTGCTTATAAATAATAAATGTTTAAAATGTTATATTCTCTGTCGATCTAAAAGATGTATATATAAATATGTATAAAAACTGGATTCAAATGAATGAATCGGATACGTTTCCTGCCATTAAAAAAGATCACAGAACAAAGCACAGAGGCGTTCTTGAAACGTTGTTAATAATAGCGTAGCATTTATGTATAGTTGCAAGTAATTAATACTTCGTTTTCTTAGACGTGTCTGCCTGTTCTTGTATAATGTAATGTTTTTTCGCATAGTTGTACAGCGGACATTTTATTTTTATTTTTCATACTACCGTGCATACTCTTTGTAAATAACGTCTTTACGAAAAAAAACTGTCTACCTTTTCAAGTTGACTTTGTATCTGAATGCTAATGATATACAGATAGAATATACATTTGTATATTTGTTTACTGCACGTTTAATCCATTCTTTTATAAAAAGTTCACCGGAAATATTTCTTTCATTTCGTTAATCTTTATATAGACGCTATATATTCTATTAATACTTTTTCTGAACCTAATATTTTGAAAGATCGAGTAAAAATTAATCAATCAATCTGATTATTTGTGTTTAATTAATTTTTTGACGCTGTGAAAATCTAAACACATTAAATGTTTCCTTTAACAACAAAACTGTTACTTGATTAATGAAAGAGGGTGTTTATTACTCCACGACCGAAAATTCGTACTCATGATATATTAGTCAAAAACTGAACGTACTAGCTTCTACACTATGACCACATTTCGCTGAATAATTTATCGTCACCTGTTAGTCAACATATTTCAATTTAACAAATGGATACCATATGAACTGTCTGTCCAGAATTGTAGATAAATTCAACATCTGTACTTCAGTGTTGAATCATTGAGAAGAAATGTGACAAAGTAGGATTTGAGAAAAATACATTCTTTACAATAATTAGATGTGCTAAAAGTAATGAAATTATATCTCTAGTAATTTATTATAGAATTAATAAAACATTTCCGATAGGAATACTGATAAAAAATTATCTGTATGAACATGTTATAATTAAATTACAAAATAATCAATAAGTTCGATAAAAATGACGTACAAACTGGAAAAAATGTGGCTTATGAAAGAGTGGGCCATTTATTTATCAAATTGGATTTATCCACAGTGTCAATAACTATATTGCGATTAAACATTTATAATAAAACACAGAAGATACACATCAACTCCTAATTTATGCAAGAAGAAGACAATAAATTAAATATCTCTAGATAGGGAAAATACAATACCACTCCAAGCAATGAATAAAACGACTAGCAAAACAAGACTGATAGGAAAGATAGATGAACATAAGTATTCTGGAAAAGTTCGTGATAATTACCTCAAATAAATATCTTGTGATATATATATATATATATATATATATATATATATATATATATATATAAATATAAAAGGTATAAAAAATAATTCTGTGCCTTTAAATTAAATCAATCATAACTATGTTTTAAATTAAAAATTTTTCTCCTCATTTTATGATTTTGAAGTCCTAATCTTAATATTTAAAAAAACTATATATCCTGGCTAAGCAGTTGACATAACCTTACAAAATAGTAGTGAATACGATGGCGTCCGAAAAGTAGTATATTAGACATTGCATACTTTCGGATGCCAATTGAAAAAATGTTACCGAAGGGAGTGATTTTTTTTCTTCGGAAGAAGGTCTTGTGACTCATAAAACATGCAAAAAATTCTAAAACAATGAAAGAAATCCAAAAAAGCATTACGACTTCATCGGCTCAAAGCAGCCATCTTTTTTTCTCACAACGAATTCGTCAGTTACTCGACAGATTGAACAGATATGCAAAATAAAGTGCGATATTTTGAGAATTAAAATAAATTCCATTTTTCCGTAAACATTGATTTTCTATAAAAGCCACTGAATAAGTTTGTACACATAATATATAGAAAAATTTTCAAAAAGCAAAATTTGAAAATAAATTCCCATTTATTAATATTTTTATTTATTTTATTTTTATGCGAGAGTATTACTTTCATAATTAATACTTTTTTTCTTTAAAGTATGTAATTTATATGTATTTATTAAGAAATGGTTCAAAAAAGATATTAAAAATTTGTATAAATTAAATTCCATTTAAAAATAAATTGATCCGAGCTGACTTATTTTAATTAAAACTTAAATCCTACTCTGTAATATACAAGAATGAATTTTCGGTACTATGTATTTATTAAAAATTGTTTTATTCACAGAGGTTACACACATTTCAATTCATTTTGCGATTCTGATCATGCACTACAGTAAGTGTTCTGCATATCAATATAAATTTTTTTTGACACGTTGTAAACACAGTAGCGTAACAATAAGAACGCACATATCATACACACTAGTAGATATGAGCATAAAATTCTTTAAATTAGTTGTGTCTTTTTTTACAAACTATTATTTTAATTATAAAAATGAGTACGAAGATTTTTCACAAAGTAAAAAGAAAAACATGTCATACAAAATAGAGACATAGAAAAGGAGAAAAAAGGATATATAATAAGAATATGCAATACTACCGAAAAGAATTAATTCCAAAAAAAGTAACTATTTAAATTAGAAATATTGTATTAGAAAATAATTTAAAATGATAAAATCAAAAAAATGGAATGAAATAAACTACTTTTACAAATGTTTCGAATATAATGAAGTTTAAGGTTATTAATTGCTCGGAAGTTAGAAAAATCTAAAGTTAAAATAAATGTACTTCCTTTAAACGGCTATAAATATTAACAGTTTATTCAATCTAAATAAAAAAAATCATATTTACATTAATGTAATTTGTTATAAAATTAATATAACATAATTACATTTATTTTTGCATGAAAAAAAGTTCGAATAATAATTAACTGGTGACAGATAACATCCTGTGTATATGGAGCGAAATATTAGTTTCTAGAAATTCACCTACGCCACAAATTCACCTACATTTCACTTCTGCCTTTCAATTTGTGTGACCAAAATGTACACCTACAATAAAACTACTTCTCATTGCGCATAAACTAATTCTACACACACTATATATATATATATATATATATATCTAGATAATATTTTTTGTTCAAATTAGGTTAGCAAAGTATTAATTACAACTTAAAATCATTACATATTTTCATGACTCACAAAACATTCCAGCATTATCTGAACTTAATCTCTTACTAAGACTTCCTTCCAAAAGACTGCACAGTTTCTGGCAGCATCAGATATCAATATGAGTTTTTTTTTTGAAGATGACATGACTCATATTGATTTCCCAGTACGTGATTATTACACAACAGGTATATTATGATCAATAATTATAGTACAAGTACAGGGATACCTGATCAAAAATATGAAATTAAAATAGGGAGGCTACTTAGAAGTACATTCAATAATTTTACAGTAAACAATAACTAGAGTCTAGTAATAAGTATTAGGTATTGTTAAGTATAGAATCGTGAGTTCAATTATACTTCCAGTTATGTTTTATTTTCAAATGGATGGAATTATTTAAGAATCTGATATGTAAGATAAATCAGATAATAATAGTCTGTGTATAATTAAAAAAACATTATTCTATTTTAATTCGAAGAATAGATTTTTTTTCATTTTTATACCAAAAAAAAAATCACTACATAAAACATGTCAAAAAAACGAGCAGTGAAGTACACTAGCCTCAAGAATTTTGTGCAATTACTCTGAATAATAGATTTGCACAAAGAAGACAACGATTACGATAAAAAATTTTGAATATGAAAACGAAAATTAAAATATTAAAAATGTACAGAATTTCACAGATTATTTACTTATGGACTTTAACTACTCACATTGTAATATAAAATAATAAGTAATAAAATTGACAAAAATCGTTAAGAATAAACAGATTTTCCAAAAAAGATTAAAAATTGATAAATGATTAAGAATTTAAAAATTGTTTCTTCATAATTATAAAATGTACTTTATATTGAATTATATTATAGTTTTTTTTTTTAAGATTTATTATAGAATAATAAAAATCAGAATTGATCAAAATAAAAGATCCTTTGAAATAGTTTACTAATTAGAAAGTAACATTTTTCGCATTTTGTATTATTTATTGTTTCAGTTTTTAATCGTTTAAATGACACAAAAATAGATAATTAATAATAAAACATATTTTTTATAATTTTCGATTAAAATATTAAAGAACAGAAATAAGACAGAATTGAAAAAACAGAAGATATTTAAGTAAAGTTTACGAATTTAAAAACAGTTTTTTTTCGTTTATGAAAATATTTTATGTATTTGTTTGAAATTAATGAATTTAAAAAATAGTATCAATTTTAGTACAACTTTTTTCATTTTCCTTATATAAACAACACAATGAAAACCTTAAGAAATTAAAAGAAACAGCTCTTTGAAAAAAAAATAAGAATTTATAAACAAGTTTCTTACATTTGTCAAATCTTTACTATGTTGTCTAATTTTGTACTTCAATTATGTTCTGTTGCAAAAATTTAAAAATTAAATAAATCCTAGTAAAATACACTTTCACCAATAAATTTTATAATATTAAACTTTAGTATAATATATAAATTTTTACCTATCTATAAAAATATTTTTTAATGTTTAGTAATATAGACATTTTAAAAGGATTAAACGTTATTAATTTTAATATCACATCAATTTAAAAGTTTCATATCAATTTTTTATAAGGATCGATTTTTATATTAAATTTATCTAGATTGTATACAATATATTTAGAAATATCTGACATAATCAGAAAAAAACAATAACAGAAATACAGGTATAGAAAAATATAATTAATTATCTAAAATGTTATCAATTACCTATCTATATCTCTCTCTCTCTCTCTCTCTATATATATATATATATATATATATATATATATATATAGTGATACCGAAAAATAAATATTTAATAATATTTATAAACTGAAACACAAAAAAATAATTTCACAAATAAAACTAAATATGAGTGACATTGAAAGAATATTCCTATTTTTATTCATTGTATAATAAATCATTATTATCGGCTTTATAAAAATATCAATTTCAATAATTTTCTAACAATAGTAATTATTTTGATTGTTTTTTTTAAATCCTGTATTTTATAAATACAGTATCATAAATTAAATACATACATATATATATATATATATATATATATATATATATATATATATATATATATATATACATATACATATACATATGTACATATACACAATGTGATAGAGTACATCATTTATACGAGATTAATGGCAAGGTCGTTTCATAAATAGACAAATATTTTTAATCATATGACTTAAATTTGAAAGAACAAATTCATTAACTGAACAATAAAAGAAATTAATCATTTTTTATGATAAGATATTTTTAGAAGTTTCATTTGACCTTAAATCCATTAAATTTTATATATATATATATATACATACACACACACACCTCGATATATACAAGACTGTAATATAACAAAATGTATCTTCTCTTTCATTTATTTATTCTGTCTCAATATCGGACAATAATTCTGTGACTACTCCAATATATATATATATATATATATATATATATATATATATATATATATATATATATATATATATATGTAATTTTATATCAGGGCGTGTGTACCGCATGACAAATTATATAGCAAATGAAAAAACTCAAAAAAAAATTAAAATTTGATTTTTTAAAATAAATTAGTATAGTTTTCTGACAGAATGATAGAAAACTATGATAAATAAAACGACAATGGCTTAAAAAGAATCACAGTTTACATGAAATGTTGTTGAACATTTAAAAATTCAAATTCTTAAATTGTTTTTCTATTTATATACTGTATTTAAAACCACACAGTTTAGTGTTTTATTACTATTGTATTGTGTTTAGTATTTAAAACACGGAATGAAGAAAAGTTCACGTTTATTTTCAGTTTAATGATCTGACATTGTTTTGTTGTTTTTTTTTTACATTGATGATAAGTAATTTTTTTATAAGACTAACGGCTTAGTTAAATTTTTCGATTAGGAAAAAATATAGATTTAAGAAGCTTTGTAGATTTAAAAAATATTATCGTTTGAAAAATAATGCTAGTAGTGTAGTCTCTGGAAATATTTCAAAATCGAATAAAAATATAACCGTGTCGTCATGTAAAAAATTTAAATCATAAAAATTCAAAATTTTCAATAAATAGCTATTGATTATTTTTGATTGTTGCTTATTCGAATTTCGTTGGTGATTCCGTCATCAAAGCGTCAAGGTACAAAAAAAATGTCACTACCTTTTTTCTGCACCGTAGTACTTTGCGGATGATGTGATTATAATCTAAAATAGCATACTCAGAAATCAAAAATGATCAATAATCATTTATTGAACATTTTTGTTCAAAATATTTTTTTTCGGTTTATGGAATGAAAAAGAATTCATTTGTGAAAGGCATGCATGTGATTGCAAAATATTGATAATTATTTTCAGTTGAAATAAAACAAATATATTGTCACATACAAATCAAACAAAAGTTCAATTTTAAATTAAAACTAGAGTTTGGTGAAATGTTTATTATAGGAATTAAAAGTTATAATAACGAATGACTGAAATAATTAGGACTTTTTTGAATACATATATATATATATATATATATATATATATATATATATATATATATATATATAAATATATATATAAACAGTGAAAGTGTGATAAAATAAGAATAGTAAACATATACAACAACACATTAAAAATTCAACATTAAAATTCAATTCTTCAAATATTCATCAAATATAAAACAATTACCATGAATATTTTCACTACAAGTATAAATTAATTTTCTAAAATCAACAACTGGTTTTTTATTGATTGCTAAAAAACAAACTTTACCACAAATAGAACAAACGTAGAAGAAAATTGTAAAAAATATACTGTGCACTAACAATTCAAAACGATTTTCGTATCACAGAACATTCGTCGTGCAGTATATATTTAAAAAAAGGCACAGACACAAAACACGGGATCGTGGAATAATTCCGATACACAATAAACTCGACAACGGCAACAATACATAAATTATAAAAACGAATAATTCGACGAATTACACATTATTATTTATTATACAGGTCAATTAAAATGAAATGCACGTGTTGTCGACTAAAATAGCGTCCTTTCGATGCACATAAAGTTTGAACAATCGCACCACAGACGAAATAATAATCACAAGACCCACGCGGACTGTAACCGTCAATAACAACAGATACGGTGCGACTAAAAATCTTGTTTAGCGAAACGCCACTCACCACGGTACGGAACCGTGTGCGTGGATGCGTGCGTGCGTGCGTGCGACGAAGATAGCATTATGACGGTGTAAGAGATTGTGCGGATAGAATCACTTTAACAATTATTACAATATGAAACTATTCTTTTTTACGTTTAGTTATTTCGTTTCTGCGTATCAAAGTACCTTCGTACGATTGTAACAAAATATTTAGAGAAAGTGTATACTTTTTTTAATTAGATTAAATTTTCTTTCGTTTCAATATACGCATTTACATTAAAAAAAATGAATGAATATAGTGCGTAACTTCATTCAGATAATATGATTTAGTATTGAATTACTGGATTATATTTGAAAATAAAAAGATTATTCAATTAATGTGCTCCACAAGCCCTTATCTATAGAACTAATCCAGCGATATTGTCCTTAGCTGTCGAAGCGCCCTAAAACCCTACTAACTAATCGGGGATCTTGTATGACAAAAGAGTTAAGCGATTTCAAACAACGGCCTGTAAATTAGAAAAAACAAGAGCTGACAAGAGAAGACAAGAATGTACATGAATGTATGAAAATAATCAGAAGTCATAAATTTAATAATAAAAGTGAAAAAATAAAATAAAATATATTATTACAATATAGCTTCTGGTATTCTAAGATAAATTCGCTTTAACAAATGAAACCTTCGCACCCCTATAAATTGTATTGTTTCTCTGATCAAAAATTATTAATAATTGATTATTGACCATTTTAATTGTTACTTATGCCCATTTCAATGACAATTTCATTATTTTCAAACGTTAAGGTACAGAAAAGTCTGACTTTTTTCTTTACTCTGTGCAAATCCCGAAAGCCACGATGAGTTTTGTACAAATCCTCGATTGTACGAAGCTCATCCATGCCCTCCAGGATTCACTCAAAACCAAAAACACAGAAATTCAAGACGATTATAGATAAAAAATTAAGAAAAAAAATATGAACAGATATAACTGCTAAATGTGAGTATTTATTTAATTTTTTGTATAGAGAAATATGTTAATTTTCTGCGTGAAATCCAATGATTTTTTAAATTTGTTTTTGTTATGAAAATAATAAAAAAATAAAAGATAAGTTTATGGATTGATTTTAAAACTACTTCTGAGATTCAAACACATCATTCAATGTTAAGCTGTGAATTATGATGTTTTTGAATACTCAGAAATAATTTTAAACTTAATCTATTAATAAATTCCCTTTTAAATTATTTGTATGACAAAAACAGTTGAAAAAATTAAAATTAGAATATATATATATATATATATATATATATATATATACATGCATTGACAAATCTAACACTAAATAAATCCCACTTGTGTGAATCATAACGTGGGTCGCTTATTTAAAATTGTTCTTCCTTCAGTTCCGTTCTGTTTATTTAATGTATTTCATATTTATTTGTCTTAGAATATCTTGAAAGACTATTGGGCTTTTAAAATCAATTGAATGAACATCGACCGTGCCAAAATATTAACTATAAACTCTCCGGCGCTCAGGTTTAGAAATAGAAATTTTAATGATGGACTCTTGAAATGAATTCTGTTAGACATGAACGCTTGTCTCGATTACAAGGACATGTCGTTCGTGTTCTTAATTAGATGTAAACGATTTCACAGTGTAATATATGAAATATAGGAGTTTTCGATTCGAAAAATTCAAATATAAGATTTATTAATATTTATGGAAAAAAATATTTTATCGATTTGGTAAATAAATTATAGTGTGATATTTTTTTTATACTATTGCTTCGAATGATCTTTTTACGGTATGTACATCTAGAAGAAATATTAAAATGGAAATATTAAATGATTTTTCATACACATTTTTATATAAATTTAAAAAATGCTGGTTAAGATAGATTGAATATGTAACTGTTTAATTTTTTTATCGAACTGAAAGCTATATTAACACTTTTGATATTTCATTGTTTTATATAAAAATCTAAAAGTAATTTTACTCTCAATATGTGGCTATTAAATACATAATTATACAAAATTGTTCAAAATCACACATTTGAAATAAATATCACAAAATTTTCGAAATAAAATTTAATAACCTGTTAACTAATAAATCAAGAATTTATTCACAAATTAGTTCTGGTATGTTAGTTGTCAAAATAATAATCAAATTCAGTGTTTAATATAAAGCAATGAAATACACACTTAAAATTCGATAAAAAAAAATTAACATTTGTATGATTAATGTTGGTTAGTTAATTTTTTCTGCATGACTATGAAGGTATGTTTGAAAAAATCATTAAAAACCTTTCCAGATTTTATATTCTTTCTTTCACAGGTTTTATAAATTCATCCGTATATAAAATATTAAAATCTCCTCAGTAATAGCATACTGGAAGTAAATTTCGAACAAGTTGTCAGCGTTTAAGATATTTAGGTTTATTTGAAAACTTTGTCAAGAAACTGAAATTGATATTAGCAAGAGATGTATCGAAATACGTGAATATAAGTAATTTTCATATAAACGTTTACCTATATAGAAACGTTTTACACTTTTTTTTAAAAAAAATTATGAATTTAACACAGAAAGTAGGTCAGATGTTTTCCGCATTTAGCCAGACCGTCAAGGGAATTTCATACGACGTACATGTGTGCATGTACCCTGCATATATTTTTCGAGAAAAAAAAACAGCGTTGCGCATATAATTTCCTATTAATTAACCTGGCAAAAAGTTATGCAGTTGAATACCGTCACAAGAGACTGAAACGGTTAATAATTTAAAAAAAATGTAGTCCGCCGTGTGTTCCATTTGTTTAATTACTTTACGCTAGAATATGAGTATTCAGCAGAGACGCCTACCAATTTGATGTTGATACCTTTTTCTAACCATTGTACCGGAAATGTGTTCTCAACGGACGTGTGTTTATGAGTTTATGTACGGTCTTTAAAATGTACATGTGAGCACTGCGTATGTACATTCGCAATTTATGGACAGACGTTCAAGATCGTTTCGTAAGTCTGCTCATTGGATATTTGAGAAAATTTACATGGAAAACGTATCGATTTCTTTAAAGTTTGTAATGGATGAGGTTTTATTCCAATTTATATTCCGGTTTAGTCGTACTTTTCCCCAATTTATATTTATATCTACTTCTTGTTTAAAATTTTCAAACCGTTTTTTAGTTTGCTACAATTTTCGCCTTTGAAATGTTAAGGGCTTGAAAAGAAATTAATGAACAGGGGAGTTAAAGATATTCAAACATTTGTAAAAGAACATTTTTCATTTAAACTGAGCAAAACTATAAGAGTATTTCATCTAAAAACGAATTGTTAAAGATTATATATAATATACAGTCTTGAAAAAAGTATCGTATCTTAAGTCCTGGATAATCAAGCACCGAACATGAAAAAAGTCATGAAACCATTTCAAACAATTATAGACAACCATTTAAAACAATAGTCAATTACAAAAAAAAACAATTATCAGGTATGATTTTTATCAGGTGTCATTTTCGTTATTAATTTTCTAAACCTAATCGTCAAATTAACACGAATAGTGTTAGTTTCAATGATTTATAATATAGTATTATTTCGTTCACTGAATTTCAGTGACACATCACCATTTAAAGTTCGTTTTCTATCACCTGTGAACGGTTATTGACTTCAGTACGTAACAAAAGAATGTTATATTGAAAATAGCGATACGTGGTATCTAAAAATGGTGCGAAATGCAAAAACGTGATTGTGTAGAATCGGGAAGTATATAATTTGAATGACTATCGTGCCAATTTGTATCTAGCGAGACGTTTGATGAAATGCAATGAACCAAAATCAGATATTTCGCATACACAAACTACACACGACAAACATACAGTTATATATATATATATATATATATATACACACATATATATATATATATATATATATATATTTATATATGTAAAACTATATATTACGTGTACACATTAATTCTGTGCCTTTTTTTATAGAAAATAAATGTTTACGGAACAATGAAATACATTTCAATCTACAAAATATCCCGCATTATTTTATATAACTGCTCCATTTACTGACGAATTCCTTGTCAAAAAAAGATTGCGGCTTTGAGTCGATGAAATAGTAATGCACTTTCAAACCTCTTCCACTGTTTTAGCATTCTTTACAATTTTAATGAATCAAAACACCTTCCCCCAAAGCTCAAAAGATTGTTTCCAAGACCTCGGTACTACTTGTCAACTGGAATGCGAAAATGAAATGCCTAATGTGCCGCTTTTCTGATTCCATCATGTTCATTATTACTTTGTGAGGTTATGCTAACTGCTTAACCAAAATATATAGTGTTTTTAAATGTTAAGGCTGGTACTTAAAATTCCTAAAACGACGAGAAAATATACTAATTTAAAATCGAGTTATGATTGATTCAATTTAAAGGCACGGAATCATAATTTTTACACCTAATATTAACACAATACAGTCCTGGCACTGTGGCTAAATTCACTTTCACAAAAATGTGTTTTTATATTAACTAAAACTTCGATTTTTCACATAATCGATTATTAAATTTTTAACGGTACTGCCATAATTGGCGTCCATGATTATTTTTTCGGAAAAAATATGATAGACATAAATAAGTAATAAATTCGACGAGACATGTAATCACTACATTCTTTTACAAACATCTGGATACCGAAAAACATGCCATGTCAAACATGGTTAGTCAGTTAAACATATGCAAAAAATTTTCACTTGACAGGAAATCAATTAATTGTTAATGTTTTAGTAAATTTATAAAATATTCTTTATAGGTAGGCCGGAAATGTTTATTTATATATTATACATATACACACACATACACACACACACATATATATATATATATATATATATATATTATCCACGGATGTAGGTATTTATTTATTATAAAAATATTGAAGAAACTACATAAAGATTGAACCGTTCATTCATGATTTATGTCATTTCACGTTCTGTCCATCAGGCGGGCACCGTGTGCCAAGACGTGTGGGCATTGCGATGATGATTTTTTATTATACATTGTTTATGTTCGTTTTCTCTATTAAACGTGAGGTGTGCGTGGGTTCTACGTATACGTCTTCCACATATTTATAGATTCGTATAAACACAAACACGTTGTATCGCTTGTTGGACGGCGCTCGCTCGTCCTCTTCCAATACATCATCGTGGAAGACCATCGTGTTGTATTACGAAGAGATACGACGAAAGGTGGACACACGTCTGATTCGTTTCGATAAGATTTATGGACTTCTCTCTGATTGCCAATAGATAATTTTTCAATATTTTGGCGCCGTTTGTACCTTTAACGATTTATTTTATGTGTTGTGCGGTTCGTGGAAATTGGCGAAATGTGTCGAGAAATTATTATTTTTTTTTTAATATAAATTTAACTTTGAAGATTTACTTATTTTCGTATATGAGTATATTTAAACTTTTATTTCGATTTCAAATATACTACATTTGGCAAATCGTGAGATGAAATCTGATAATATTCTTAGAAAAATGTATATGGCTCTATGAGGAAAAGAAATGAAATTAACTGACTTTCATGAAAGATACTTCGAATATATATATATATATATATATATATACATACATATATTAAGTATAACGAAACAATTTCAAAAACTTAACTCGTCCCAATTATGAAACATGTGGTTAACAATAACAAACAATAAACAATTTTTATCGGACAATTTACGAAAGTAAATGAGGATGTGACGTCCATACAAATATCAGTATTAATGCATACGAACAAAAATTAAATTACATGTTCTTTTTCCCGTACACATTTTGCAACAGATCGTGTTGTGTACGATGTTTTTTTAAAAAAAATTTCGCCAGAATATGTTGCACCAGTTTCGCATTTACGTAAAGAGATAAACGCATAATTTATCTCTATTCAGAATCAAAAAATGATTCAATGAAGGAGAAAAGTTCTGTTTACATATCCACTTTTCATATATATATATATATATATATATACATACACATATATATATATATACATACACTCTTATATACACACACACATTTTCTTCTTAAAAACCCTTTTATAGCAAAGAAGAGCAGCACTGCGATTTTAATTTTAGATAAGTGCAGTTTTGTGTTTGTCTTGTGTTAAATTGCATTTCCAAACCTATTTTTACATATATTTAAGATTTTACATCTCTTGTGCACGCATAAACTATTTTGATCCGTGTTTAAGATATGAAACAAGATTGATAGAATGAAAAACAAAAAAATAAAATGAAAAACCAATTAACTACTATATATATATATATATATATGTTTTCTATTATCTAAATCTATATGAAATAAAAAATCCATTTTAAAATTTAAAAATATATATTCATAAAATTGTTACTGTATATTTTATGCCTGTGATCCTGTTGATGTATTGTCCAGACGGGCATCACTTTCCAAGAATTAAAATATTTCGACTATATTATTGGCATTGATTATACATTGTCATTTACAATTATTAATTCATTTTAAAAGTGATTAATCATGTTGTTTATTAAAACACATTTTTGTACATACAAAGCTTTTCATATATATATATATATATATATATATATATAATGTCTTGAGAATAATTATGACTTTTCTGACCGGACAAGCGTTGCACGAGTTCATGAAAATATTTACTTTCTAATTACGTTCGGGGAGTGAACTTCCCGTCATTTCATTCATAGCGTTTCGTATATAAACACGGCTACGGTGCACAGTTCGATGCGGTTGTTGTATAACGGGCGTTTATTTTCGTTTCGTCGGTTTAAAATAGCCGCGAGGCGGCGAAAGCTTTTTCAACAGATTTAGGTCAACATGTGATTCCTCAGATATTTGTTTTCATCGCCGCGGCGCCTCGAGTCAATTATGAAAAACCGGTTGGATGTACATTTTAATAAATTGTCTGCTTCGACACAAAAATGTGCTGTACAGAACACAGTCACTGATAGTTTCACGTTTTTTTTCTAACTTATCTCTTTATTATATATATATATATATATATATATATATATATATATATATATATATATACACATAGATACACACACACACAGAGACAGTTTTTATATACAAACGATATATAAATAAGAGTTATAGAAACGTTAAAAACATTTTTCCCATTGACACACTACATTATATTCCAATCGAAAATATTAATCAAACCGCAATAAAATAACATTTTACAATTCTGTATTTTTCTATGTAAAAAATGTTTTTTTAATTATTCCCTGAAAACATATCCTCAAATCATAATTAATAAAATCAGTTCTTTAAACAAGCATTAGTATCATGTGGATAAAATCATTCAAATTAACAATTTAAAAATATAATCTAATTAAATGGTCTAACAGAATTTGTTATCATTTAGGATATGAGTGCATAGAAATATTTTCAGAAAGCAGTTTTTTGTTTAAAATGTTATATTATATTATTTTATTACAGTACGTTATGAACTTTGTAGCTACTGCCTATCTTTTCTACTAAAAATCGAAAAGTTCAAATATTGTATTTTGTTTAACCGATATATTTAAACGCAAAAATGGTCTTGGATTTATCTAGAACTATTAATTATAAATATATACTTAATTTGAATAAGACAACATTTTCAATTACAAAAAAGGTTTTTCTTGTTAATCGTTATTGTTTTGTTAGGGTTTATCTTCATTGTTTTCTTTTCGTATACATGTGTATTCCATTAAATTATTTTATTAGATTGTTTTATTAAAATCCTCCAAGTGACTGTATTTTAATTCTTGTTTCTTCATCAGGTTTATATTTGTGTATGAGTTTAATCCATTGTAAAAGTATCACGAGTCTGATTAGTGAACTGTAGAAAACACTTTCAATCAGTCAATCATGAAGTATGGGATAATGAAGAGGCAGCAGGAATAAACTCGGTAGCCCTACATAAACTATGAAAGAATGCTTCAGTTTTAAATGTGTTCTAGGAAGTTCTAAAAAAAAGATTTTTGGGAAATGGTAACGAAAGAAACCAGTAGATAATTCCTTTCAATTTAATTAACCATTTTGTATGCATTATTTTTTTTTAAAAAAAATATAAGCATAAGAGGTTAAGCAATAATGCCGTATGAGAATGAATCGAAACCAGTTAGAGAAAATAAGAAGCTGAATATAATTATCTAAGATCTTCATTCACTGAAGCACGGCGAATTTTATATTAATTTTTTTCACGAAAACTAAATCATTGTTTTATTTCTGAATTAAATTCAAGTAAATAAAACACATATTTGCATTTCTTAATGTTATTTCATTCAAAATCAACAATTATTTGGCACATTTTTTAATACTTATGTTTGTAAAATTTTAATAATACACTTTTCAAAAATAACATTGAAAAATGAACTGTTTGAAAAATTATTGAAAATGTGCGTTGTTTCATTTGATAATTTTTTTTTTCAGATAAAATAATTCACTTGTATTTTTTTCTATTTACTATAATATTAATCCCTATCTAATTTTCTTACAATTCTAATTCAACTATGAACTACACCCCCAAGTTTACAAAAATTACAGTCAATAAAATATAAGATTTATTAATATTTATGGAAAAAAATACTGTCTTATAATTTATTATTTATTTTCAAATTCTACTACACAATCTAATTACAATTTTATCATTTTCAATGGGCATACGATAAAAGATAGACAGTAACCAATTATTAAACAGACAATACTGTTGGTTAATGAAAGAATATTCGTACTTTAGAAACACTATTTAAATTATTTTACAAATTGTTACTAATTTATCCTATTCACTAGACAATTGATTTAAAAGATATTAAATTAGATGTTTAAATAATACCAAAATATATAGAGCATAAAGAAATCGATGAGATCATTATCGTATCTGTCTAATGAAAACTTTCACATATATCAGTTGCTCTCGAAACGATAAAACAGTGATAAAAAAAATAATGTCACACGATAGAATTGAAATAACGGAACGGGTGACAAACGAATTCATTATGATAAGATGATCGTGCGACCTATATGTCGGACGAGATACCATTTACATATCAAATTTCCCTACAAACCTACTTGCCTACAACAGTGTTCTTATCGCAACGTGACCAGGGGTAACAACTGTCAAACACGCAACGTCCTGCATTCAAGCATATTAGTTAATTGCGTGTATCTAATGTTGGTATAACGATAAATGTATTATATATATAGGTATGTTAAGATACTAATGTTGGCTAGAAAGGTAACGAAAATCAGTGCACGGTTGACGACATTTTCATAACTGATTAGACGATCGATTTTCCATATTGAATTCGTGATTTTGATGCGTGTGATCGTTCCTAAGTATTGATAGATTTCGATAAAATATACGGAAGTGACTTTCATCGGTTTATTAATAGAAAGCAGTTATAAAACTTGTGATTTCTATAAATGGATTCTACTCGAAAAAATGGAAATTTAAGAAATAGCAACATCCTAAAATTCATATAACTTCAATACAGAACTGTACTTTGATAAGTCAAATTTTTATTCACCCCGAAAACCAGATTTTTTTCTCTTCACAGATAATTGATTATTAATCATTACTGACTGTTGCTTGCTTATGTGTCTTTCATTAGCAATGCGAATTGTAAAATACAGAAAACTCGATCTAAGGTACAGAAAAGATTTTTCTACACTAAGCTCTGAAGATGATGGCACAGTAACAAAGATATACATAAACAACAATTAAAAATGATTAATATAATCAATTATTTTTGATCAGAATATTTTTTATGGCATATGAGAAGAGTGAAAAATATATTTGTGAAATTGAATTTAGTCCCAGTACTAAACTACTTTGTGATTATGTTATCTTTCTATATATACAAAATAATAGTACTTATCCACAAAAAACTGAAAGGTTGTAAAAATAATCTACTGCCATGTGTGTACAGACATACCAACACACACATTTATATATATATATATATATATAAACTATTACGTCGCTATATATTTGATAATAATTATATAGACATATTAGTTTTAAAAAATATGTTTATTGTTTCATTCAATTGCATGTATAGGCTTATAATTAAGAAGTGGGCGAGCGCAGCGAACCCAAAGGCTGAAGAGCGAAACGAGCAGGAGGCGAAGCCCCGTAATATTTTATATAAACTTATGTTATACAAAACGTATTATGTTTCTAATTGTTCGTATTTTACAGACTATAAAATAGTAATGCAATAATTGCTCTCTCCGAATGCAATAACGAAGCTATATAGGTCTAATTCCACTCTTTCTTAAATTCTTTACCTTTTATTCGGTCTTAACGTGAATAATTAAAAACATAATATAAGTGTAAAAGTATGTATAAATGACATTTTCATTAATTCATTTGTGTAAATAAATACTTACACAAATGAATAATAATTGTATATATATATATATATATATATATGAAAGAGAAAATTTGAAAAACCACTCAATATTTTCGGATCCTGGGTATATAAACATTCTGTCAAACGGTGTATTCAAATACGATTATTAAACATTTCAATAAAAAAATATATGTACGAGTATAGCACCTATTCGTTTATGGAAAAATGAAATATTTAATATTGAGATTTTGGTTTAAAATTTCAATTGTTCTATGAACACCCATACATGGTAGACATTTTAAAAATGAATCCTCAAATTTCAGTACGACTTACAAATCTAATATATTTTCATCTGAAACCACATCATACATATGTACAATAAATTGATTGTTTATTCAAACGATCACCAACCTGAGTTAAAGCCTCGTTCTTCTCGATCTAATTCAAACTCTCTTGGCCATTCTGCATCGAACGTGTGTCTGTGTTCACCAATCGACGCAGTGCTTACCATTGAAGATATACGTCGTAATGTTGGAGCTAAAATTGACCCGAATCGAATATATATTTGCATCGTCTCGACGTAAATTATAATTGAAAAATATCGATCGATTCTGTTTCAACTAATTGTTTTAATTCCATTCTCAAACATTTTTTTCAATTTGTGTAAATGTTGAAAGCAAAAATGTTGTTTTTATAAAGTCAAGAAAATACATTCAAGATACATGTGTTTATAGAAAATAGATTTCTTAAACGATTTATCACTGATTTTATTAAAAAGTCAGATAGTAAAAGTGTTTCACGTGTTATGAAATCAAATGTCTGTTTACAGACATAAATATTAATAATTCGCGAATGATTTACTTCAAGTAAGAACAATTTGATGATATCATGAATCATTAGCGGAAATTATCAAAGATTCTTGAAAGAACAGAAATATTTTATATTAATGCTCTCGCATCAAAAGACACGGCTCACGCTATTGTTTCAATGAGAATTCGTAGTAAACAGAAATGAGTCATCTTTGAACTAATCCTTGGAGAACTATATGAAAACAGAAACGTAAAATGGACGATGATTACGTTCTATTCTTTGAAAACGGTCAATGGAAACTATAATTAAAGAAATTATCATCTTATTTCATTTCGACAATGTCCCTAATTTGTTACATTTGTAAATTCTTCAACAACGTACTTTGTAATAAATGAATAAAACCTTGAGGAGTAATCACAGAGTTATTGAACTTTAAAAAAAAATATTATTTTTTAAGTATATAGGAAACTAGATTTGTCAGAACACTTTCAAACGAAGATTTTCTTTGTACGAAAACGTCACTTTAGATATAAATTTTTATACAAATTCCAAACGAAAGTATGTAACAATGAACAATACACACGATTGAAGTCAGGGTTAATCAATTAGTCAGACTCGAAAACAACACTAATTTAAAGAAGTATAATTATTTTTTAATAGTTAACAGTCTATTATATTACATAAAACATTTTTAATGATTCAAGCACACTTGAAGTAAATACTTAACGAGAAGTACATTTAAACACGAAACGAGTTCTTTATTCTTGTATGGAAATGAATGCATGGCACGCGTTTTCTTCAACGGATGCATCTCTTTATATACTGTCATATACATTTATACACATACTTATGTGATATATATATATATATATATATATATATATATATATATATATATATATATATATATATATATATATATGTACATATGAATGTTTGTAATAATGATTGCATGTCACGTACGGTTATATGGTATTCTCTACACCCGCATATCTGATGGTTTTCGTTCTTATCCAACGTCCATAATGTCTACGAACGCACCAACTGCCATTGAAATAATAAAACGTTCTAAACTGGAAGTGCTGATCTTTCGAATTAATTCAGTGTCATGCGATAGGGATCGTTTACAATGTAAAATGACTCATTATAATTTGAAAAGATGACGACGGGTCCGTTTTAATAATTTGTAATTGATAACGTTTTCAGTATTACAATACATAAACGTTCCTTATATATATATATATATATATATATATATATATATATATATATATATATATCTACTTTCAGAACTAGTGTCGTTTTGATATTTATTTCATTATCTAATAAGAAAGACAGGAAGATAATGCGGTCGTTTATTTTCGTAAAGCTTTCATGAAAGATCTTAACAATTTGTTTCTGTTTAAAAAAAAGTTTTTTAATCGTGGTTTTTATGAATCATTTCAAATAAGAGTTGTGTCATAACATTGAATGTACAATTTAAATAATAGATTATTACGCAGCATTTGAGAAACGAGTATAAAAACACGTACAGAATAAGTGATGTATGAATTACATAAAGGGAACAAATATGATTCAAGTAACCTGTATTTTTTACATGTAATTAAATTAAATGTCTACTTGTATATCTCTAAACTGTATTCTAATTATCATAGGACTATCAGAAATCGTCGTTCCCACTGACAAAATGATATCTTCTCTTTACTTAACGTATGACTATGGATTTTTATACATTTTAGAATTATTTTTTGTAATTCAACTTTTCTGAAAAATACTCTCTAAAACGATAAGAATGTATAATCATTTTAAGTGAAGTAAATCTAGTTTTAATTTTCCAATTCTATCCAATCTTTTAAATTCTAGATCTGGTAACACTAAACTCAAATAAATTGAAAAACAAAAAATTTTCTCCCCGTGTAAGAGACACAAAAAGAAAAAAATATTTTTAATTACTACCTAATCTTTATTCGTTACTACACAGTACACTATTAATGTCTTAAATATGGATTTTATTCTATGTATGGCTTCTAATCAACATTTTTTAAATATTAAATCAATACACGTGTCTTCCAATCAAATACTATAAGAAAAAAAACACTATTTTTTTAATTTATTTTTCTAAATTAAATAAAATCGAAGAAAACACATATGCTATTACTCATTAATATGTTGATAAAAGAATAAATTAATTTAATTTTTTTTAAGTAAAAATTTTCGAAAAAGCTCAGAGTTTAATAGAAAAAGCATATCATTGCTTAAAACAGCTTTTTAATATATAAAAGTGTCTTGAAAAATGTAAATACACATAATAATTTACGTAGTCAATTGGTTTCTAAACTGAGAAGTTAGTCTTTTCCAGCACTGTCTAAAGAGATAATTTTATCTTTAAAATTGAGCTTCATGTACAGAACATTAAGTTTTATTATATAGGATTTCCATACCATCGACTATAATATCATAAAACAAATGAATAAAAATTCATTGAAATTAATTTTCCTTAAATTGTTAAAGTACAAAATATCTTTCAAATATTTTAAAATAATGAACTTTACTATCTTCTCTCTGTATTATTTATAGATCAGCGTATAATGCAAACATCTCCATTTTAGTAACGTTATCAAAATTACAAAACAATTAAATAACAAAACACAAATACAAGTTCACTGACAATCATTTGTTATGAATGTATCAACTGACCACAGACAAACGATTTTTTTTTGTAAGAATATTATCAGTTTATCGCTAGTTTGTACCACAACTTGGTGAAAAAATCGAAATGACTAACCGCAGAGAGCAACGTTTATGTTTAATGGATTATAAACAAAGATATAAATATTTAAAGACGTATTGCATCCGTTTCGGTATTCTATATGAGATTTAATTGTTTATGATAAAATTGAAAGTGTATTTCTCAATGATGTTAATTTATTAATGTTTCTAGGAAACATTCAGGTTTGAAAAAAATACATTACATTATTCATCGTATAACAAAGACAATGCAATTGAAAATTTACCAATCAATTTAGGAAACAGGAAAAAATAACATATTTTGAAACATTAAGAGTGACTAATCGTTCTGTACAGGAAAACTAGGCTAGAAAAAGGCTAATATAGAAACCTTTGTGAGGTGCAAATAAATGAATAAAAATTAATATAATAAACATAATTAAATAATAAATCACGACTTTAAGGGCAGTAATATATTTGATTTCATAAAATGGAATTAAAATTTTAAATGGCCATAATTAATTATAAAAACCACACATACACAAATTGAAAAATGTTCAAAAATAAGAGTCTGAATTATTTTCTTTTCATGTTGGTTGAAATTTTCAAATAATTTTATGACTGAGTACTCCATATTTTATTCCGCAGTTTGTTTTTTTTATTAAAGTCATAAATTCATATATTGACTTTTTATAAATATGTTTTGCTTTAAGAAAGAATATAATTTATAAAAACATATCAAATGTATTTTTATAAAAAAATGTATTTTATAAGAGATTAATAGAGAGACACAGTTCGATCGATACTTTATACAATTTTATAAAAATATATAAAATATTTATACGTGTAAATTAAATAAAGTACATACTCAATTATTCATTCTTCAACTAACCCTCTCTTTCCAGTAAATATTTATAGCAATATAAGAAATTTTACTTTAAGCTAACGATAAAATTTGAATATCTTGAAAATTACTATGATTTTCATGTATTTTTTAAATTGTACAGACCATTATTACATTCGAAGATTTTGGAAAGCTTTTAAGAACCTATAAATATGAAAAGTATTAAAATTACATCTGAAAAAATGAAAGTTTTAAATATTGATTTATTTTTATAAGCAAAAAATATGAGTTTTATATAGTCTTAAGTATTTAATTTAGAATTCAACTCAAACTTTACTTTTTTCTTAAATTCACACTGAAGAGAGAATTATTAATTCAATTAGATATAAACTGGCAAGAGGCATCCTCTTGTTAATTAGTACCTAACTGAGCCAACTAGTCACTATTTAAAATCTTACAAAGACACATTTATAATAATTTCAGTGTAATAGAGAATCTAATTGTCAGCTAAATAGTGAGACAAATCATTAAATTGCATAAACACAAATAACAGATTTTTATCTAATTTTGTATCTCTGAGTTGAGTATAAATCTACATAACACATCTATGAGACTCTCGTATCACTTATTAACAAATTTCTATAAGATTGAAATGCATTTTTGAAAGAAAATAATTACAAAATTAATTGTAATATTTAGAAACTTGTGTCTAAAAGTTACATTCGAGCTTACTAATTATACATTTTTCCACTACTTAATTTCATTACAAAGCCAAATAAAAAAAATACAATTTTACAATTGACAATATGACATTGACATCTTTAACTAAACAACGTGACATCCAAATGAAAATCTAAACTTTCACTTCAATCTTTTGTTAATTACATCGAATTAAAATAATATTTCTATACGATACGCTCATAAATTATTTAATACAAAAGATCATATTTGGCAGTCGTAACCGTACTTTTTTTACACGTATAAATACAATTTCATATATTTTTAAAAATAATTCAATCCGATTCTTTTAAAAAAAAACTCTTACGTGTGTATTCGACTCGTCTCGTATCCGGTAAAGAGGAATTCATGTCCGCATTTAGATATTTTTTGGACTTGTTCTTTCGCATAATACTATTCCATACTTTGCGATGCGCCATTTTTGACCTGTGATGTTTCACAAACGATTTGTTCGTCATGTAATTATGTTATTATAATTCCAAACGTAGGATTCGATGATGTGTTAATTAATAAACTGCTACTTTATCGTGACTCATTACCAGTTGTTATTACATCTACTGGAATACATCAACTTGACCAGATTCGTTGTCGGGATCCATGATATGTGTACGATATGACTACGGTGACGCAAACTGAATTTGTATTCAAGTTTCGAAGGACATTTGTATGTGTTAAAGATATCATTTCGTGAAAAAAACGTTAACACTACACTGGTATGTTAAAAACTTTGAAATATTTTAAATTGTTTCACACATATTTACGTTTCAGTTCTTTAAAACAAGAGTTTAAAAAATACTCTCTAAATGTCCATTTATTTGTCTCGCTTATTGACAATTTAAATTATTCATTAATTCAACGTTTGTATTTTTTTCAAATTACTATTTATTACAGTTTCCTTTTTATGATTATTTTATATAAATATATTGACCTGTTCGTAACACATGAAAAATAAACACTCAACCAATAACACTTAAGATAAACCGTAGACAATCTATAAAAATAAACATTCAAACTTTAAAATACTTTAAAATACATGACTGAAGTGTATAACGAAGAGCTTTATTTAAAATGAATTTAATAGAAATCGTGGGCAGTTTTGATATTTGTTTGATTTAATAAATATTTCATTTTTATAAATTAAGACATTGAATAAAACATGCCAACGTTGTCATTAAGCTACATATGCAGTCGATTAATGTTTATTAACGTCTCGTAGGATTTTCTGAGACTTAAAGTCACCCTCACATCAAATTTAAATATGAAGTTATTAAATGATTGAAACATATGAAATTACATGAGTCAGTTCTAAACGAAATGTTTATAAATATGAAAGTATCATTTTTTAATTCTTATTTATCGAGATTTATTCCCAAAAAATATACTGTTTGTTTACTTCCAAAATCAATATCTCAAAGAAAACGCATTCATTTTTTTTATTGTCGAAAAAACGATACAACTGTCCTAATCTCATCTATCAAAATGTTGTTTCAATTGTCTTTCAGTTTGAAAACAAAAATTAGTCTGTTGAAGCTAAATCTAGAAAACGGAGTGGGTGGTTAAGTTGTCTTAATTCGTTTTCGTGTACAATGGCCTGAGAAATAAATGTTTTACGAACCAGTGCATTGTCATGTTACAACAGCACACCTCGTCTCATTATACCACGCCTTTTCTCAATGATCACAGTATGCAATCTTCGTCAATTGGGCATAATAGCTCCTGTAATAGTAATAATCGGCGACATGTTCTAAATTAGAAAGATGTCTACAACATTATGACTATGACCTTTCAGTGTTGGATTGCATTTCGCCTTTAAAAAATACTCTATCTTTACTCCTACACAATATATTGATTTTTTTTAGTCTTATGGTAATGAATCTAGGTCTGATTATTGGTTATAACTTATTAAGGAAAATCGTTTAAATCTGACTTGTACAAATAAAATATTCATTTATAGTGGCAATTATGAATTAAATAATTTTGAATGGCCATTTAAAGAAAGACGAATTTTAAATATAAAAAACATTGTTTCATCTAACAGCAATCATTATAAAACAAATATTATAGAACAAGTATTATGAAGAAATATAAATGAAACGAACTTTTTTCTATTTTGTTTAATAGAATATAAAAACACATATATTTATCTGAAAAATGATAAATTAGAAGCCGTCTTATGATGTAACTCACATAGTTTAATGAATATGCATGGAAAAATTAAAATCTTCGAAAAATTAAACAAATTGAACATACTAAATATCAATAAAAAAAAATAAATTGTAAATATAAAAAATATTTTTTTATCTAGCAGCAATCATTATGAAACTAAAACAAGTATAATTCAAGACTAAGAAAACTATATTGAATATTTTGGATTTAATTAAATAGAACAAATTCCTTTAATTTCATTTAATAAGAAAATAAAATTAATTATAAACAATCTCTCTCTCTCTCTCTCTATATATATATACTTTTTTATTCATCCAAATCTTTTAAAATCACAATACACTTTTCACAGAAGAATGATTTTTCCAAAGTTATTACTAACTGTTCGAGACTAAGGGAATATATTTATGATTTTTTCTGCTTTGTTTTGATAACATATCGAATTAATGTCGGCAAATAATAGTAATTTCATTTTCAATCATTAATTTTCTAAACTACTTCATTTACGTGAAAGTGCGTGTTGAAAATATTTCACAGACAAGAAATATGCATAAATATTTGTGTGTAAAGTAAACAGTAATAATTATTTATATTACAAGAACAAATCAGTACTGTAACATGTCTTAAGTGATGTATCGTGTTTAAGAAAGTATTTTCATTCAACATTCGCTATTTTACATTACAATTAAAAAACATTTTGACGTAAAACGTACGAGTTACCTTTCTAAATGTCTGTTTTAAATATCAAGACACGTTTCAACGTCTATGTATTTGATTAATAAATTTAAAATATGTGTAAATAGAACTGATTAATCGCTCGATGTTTTCTTGAACTGGAATAATTGAATTAAAATCGATTTGTATGAGTGTTGAAATTGTTTTAAGCAATTTTTTATGGATAATTACCTGTTGTGTAGCTGTATACAAGACAAGAAACAATAATTATTCATTTATATATATATATACATATGATAATTACTTTTTTTCTATAGAATTTAAGTATTTAAAAAAACAGGAAAAACAATAATAAAATTCCCTAATTTACATAAACATGATTAATATTAGTACAGATGCAATTTTACTGAATCCATAAATTTCGCGAAATTACTTAATTTTATTTTTATTTCACTTAATAATAGAACGATACTATGAAGTGAAATACAAATGAACGGCAATGAACCACACCGATGTAATTTCTTGGAGTCGGTGTGACGCTTTTTCATGGCACAGTGCGTGCATAAATTCATGGGGAAAAACCTAAATTAATGATTAAATCATTCGAGTAATTAAATAGTTTACTCTTTTTATAAAATCTTATACAATACGCAATTTTTACTAAGAGCCCATATAGAGCAGGACGCATTAATTGTAAACATTAATAATAAACGATCTAAAAGGCTCTCACGTTGATTTACAAAAAAGATCACACAATTAAAATTATATCACATCTGACATTTAATTAACAAAGAAATATGAGAACTGTATAATATAAATGAAATATTCATAATGTTTAATTCAAACAAATAAGTGATATATAAACATTTATTCATACGAAAAGAACTTCTAAGAACGTTCACCTGATTATTTTGCACAAAATACTTGCTCATTAAAAATATTGAAATGGAAATACTTGTCTTCGAAATATTTTTTCCTTTTTTTTAAATTATGAATGGCTTTTTTTCTAACAAAAAAAAAACAAATTTATTAGGTATAAAAATAAATTCCGAGCCTTAAAATGAATCAATCATAATTCTGTTTTAAATTAAAATATTTTCTCGTAATTTCAGTATCTTTAAGTGCCAACATTAACATTTAAAAACACTTTATATGTTGGCCAAGCAGTTGGCATAATCTCATAAAACAGTAGTGAACACAAGGCAGCATATTAAGCATTGCATACTTTTCGCATTCCAGTTGAAATAAATGCTGCTAAAGCAGCTAAAATGATTTGTTCAGTTTTGAGGAAAGGTGTTGTGCCGCATTAAACATGCATAAAAATACTAAAACAGTAGAAAAGGTACAAAAATCCATTAAAACTTCATCGAGACAAAGCAGTCATATTTTTTCGACAAGGAATTAGTCAGTTACAGATGGAGCAAAATTATATAAAATAATGGGAGATATTTTCAGGATTGAAATGTATTCAATTTTTCCGTAAATATTCATTTTCAGATAAAAGAGCACCGAATTAAATTATACACCTAATACATTAGTAAATAAACTGTCATAGACAAACGTTGTTTGTCTGTTCAAGTTTTTCAATTGTATCTTCTAATATAAACTTTAAATACTATCATTTCACTTAAATAAATATTATTCATGTGATAACACACGATTGTGGTTATGTATTTTCAATATTGTTAAAATAAACTCCGCCGTGCTTGTATTTTCTAAGAAATATATGTATTAATTATTTAACAAAACCAATAAAATATAGATAAAACTATAAAAGATAATAAATAGTTAAAAAAATATTAAAATTTCAACACTTTCTTATAAATGAATGATTTAAAAGCTCTTTTAAGAGGGTTTGAAGTTTGCTTTCAGTATCAGTGTTTGAAAATCATTTTTCATTTAAGTTATCCCAGTCTCTATGATTTTCAACAGTGAGATTAAAAAATAAATAACAAAAAGCAAATTAAAACAAATACAGAATTTATTTTCAAATAAAGAAATTAAATCCTTGTTTTTGTAAAATTATATTTGAACGAATGCTTAAATTCTATATTCAATTATTTATTTTAGATTTTATTCTTTCTAATTTTTCAAAATCAGTTTTTTATAAAATATTTTTCAAGCTAAACTGGCATGTAAAAGAAACTGAAAGTGTGTAAATATGTAATAAATGAGTGATACTTTTTATACACGCTGATAAAACGATTAAACGTACAATAAAATTTACTCAAGTACAATCATTACTGCGAATAACAAACCGCAGTATGATTATTGTTCAAACTGATAAAATCAGAACATATGAAAAAAAAATTACTTTTTTATTTGCAGAATAATAAATAAAAAAAAAATATTTTTTCACTACCCTCACAAACCATACAAAAATTGATATGGTCTGTGGAAGAGTAAAAAATTAATTTATGAAATTTAATTTGGTGCCAAATACAAAAAACTATTATTGCAAAAAAATTAAATCACATATAATCCAATAATCAAAAGAATAAACTCAAAGTTTAACTGAATATGAGTAATAATTAAGACTGTAGTTATAACTAAAATATTTAATTTAAAAAAATAAGAGTTATATTTTATTTAAAATTTCTTAGGACAAATACGCCTGATAATAAAGAATTCGATATATTTTATTTGATTGATAAATTTTTGTAAATATTTTTCCATCAAACAATACAACAAATTAAAAAGAAATTTTTTGACAAACTGAAAAATTGCAAATTTAATACGGCGTTAATTTTTTTTCCAATTATTAAAAAACTATAAACTTGTACACTCATATTATAAAGTATTTATTTTGATTACGAACACTACATACATGTTGCCATTATCTAAAATAATTGTGAAAATAATTAAACCAACTATAAATTTCACTATTTGAAAAAAAAAACATTATAAAATATTAAAAATACAAACGAGTAGAAATGAGAAGAGGTAATATAGAGTTTTGAACAATGACTATTTTATTTTTGTAAGAGTAGAACACTCTGAAGACAATGCAAAAATATTCGATTTTGTAATCAATGTAAAACATTTAGATTTAAATATTTAAATGTAATTTGTTTTGAACTGTTTTAAATAGTATTTAAAATTGATACCATCAAAGACTATTAGAGCGAACACGCGCACTTATAAAGACTTATTTTTAAAAAAACCGCACACACTTCACTACCGACTTAATTTAAGTACGTGTATACAGAACTATTTCGCGTCACGAACAGGGCACAGTCTCGCATATTGTGCACTGAAAACATCTCCGTGAACAACTGAGACGACCAGGTGAACACCGTAGACAAATTGCAGATGTTAAAGAAGACAGAACGATTATACACATATTACAGACGATATATGCAGGAATAATAACAACAAAACAATACAATGATCTAAGCAAAGCCGTGCCCCGAAATGGACTTCCGGCGGGTAGTCAGTCGACCGACCGCTAACTTCCTGTCATCAGTACGATAAGTACGCGATATGTACAAGCCGTGTTAAGCTTAACTCAAGTGTGTTATAAAAGTGTTCTTTTTTCTTTCTTTATTTTAGGTCGTGAGGAAAATGTCAAGACGTAGAAAATACGAGGATGCCAATGTGACAAAATATGTCTTTCATGTAAGACATTATTTATTATTTCAAAAGTATCTTCTCTACGAATAAATAAACTGTAATTCATATATATATATATATATATATATATATATATATACATACATAATCGTGTTTTCAACAATAAAAAAATGATTTATTTTATATTGAAAATTACTCAACTATTATTTTTAAATAATTACAATTTTCTGTTTAGAAAGAGGACCATTTAAGTAAATACATGTAATCGTTAAAAAAATGTGAATTGCTTCATATATTAAGACATTATTGAGTAAATAAAGAAGATATATTGATTTAAACAAAATATAGTATTATAAAAATAAAATATTTTATTCGAAAGTCTAATATGTGTATTTTCCATTATAAGTAAATGTTTCAAAAATACTAAGCCACTCAACAATTACGTGATTTGATATGTCCAGGTATAATTCTGAGTGAGCGGACTGACAGGCATGGCAAATGAGAAATGAAGTCAGAGAGTAAGGTTCATTATAAAAAAAAAGTTACAGAAGATACACATAGATTTAATATAAATCTATATACCTATTCAGTATATTTTTATTTAATTAATTCACATATTCTGTGTTTACATACAAAATTAAAAAATATTGAATCTTACTTTCTGACTTTTCTCCTACAAAGTATATATTTAAAAGAAATCTGTCTGACAAGTAATGTTCGAAAAAGAATTCTAATCTCTCATTTATCTATAAAGTAATTGAAACTGAATGAAATTCTTTCAAAGAACTAATAATTTTAGCAATCGCATGAAGGATTCGTTTGAAAAAAGTAGATAATATTTTCAACTTCTAATAGAAAAAACATTTTGTGCAATTGAATCGATTTACTGTAAAGTTTTAACAGCTAAGCAATAATATGTAACCAGAATGATTCGTAGTTTTTTTCTAAACAATAGTATTTTTTTTTATAAAACGTCATCTTATTAAGTAACTGACAATCGTCAGATTTACGTCAATGGTTTCTACACTTAATGTAGCAACGCTTAATCACTTACAGACAAGCTATTGCGATTCTATTAACAAAATAACAGATTCATAGTATTTATATATTTTTAACGTTTTGATAAAACAGGAAACGTACTCATAAATGTCGCACATCACCATAAAACTTGGACAAAAGTCACTATCTAATTGTAAATAATTGAAACATTAGATATAATTCATACTCAATGATATATATTTGATTAATTTGTAGATTAATTTTTCTTTAAATAATAATAATAAACAAATATGTCTGAAAGCATCGATATATACGAACTAACATCTTAAATATCATAAAATAATTTATCAAAAAATTAAATAATGACTATTGTCTACGTTAAAGAAAAAACAAATGTATTATTGACAGTATTAATTCATTTTATGCGTAATTATTAAAAACCTAACATTCTTCTGTTAAATAAAGAAAAAGTATTAAATAAACAAGACAAGCAGTTACTTAAAAATACAATTTTTAATCAAAATTGATCGAATCTCTCGAAAAAAAAGATAAAGTAGTAAAATGTCAATTCAATTTTATTAATTACTCAAAAGAGTTTGTCATTAATTACTGAAAAGAGTGTTTTGTGTAATTACTGAAAAAAGATTCTATTCACTTATTACTGAATAGGTATTTATCCATATTTCCTTGTGAAAACACTAGTCTGTCTGTCTTATTTTTTTTAATGCAATTGTCTTATCAGTATATTTTTACCTTGAAATTGTTTTTCATAAATATTCGTCGTAAAAAGCGACCTTATTGGCTATTAATATTTCATTTTTTCCCTCAACCATAGTTTACAGTCATAAAACTATTGATAAATATATTATAATTTATGATGTCACTTTGTTAATATTTTTTTTATTAACAAAAACGATTGAAAAACTTATCGTCACTGGAAAAAAAACATCTCGCTCAAAGCTACGTTTCGCATTCTCATTTCGAACGTGATCATTCTATTGTCTATTTCATTAGAGCACAATATCTAACTATAATCTGTCGATTTACTAGACTTTTCGTCTTTAGATACGGTGGATGTGCCGGCTACTTTGTAATATACAGTCTTATCGTTTTTTTTCTTGTGGTGGACGACCTGATAGTTTCCAATTATTTGTGCAACATTTCAGTTACGGTCTTGCTATTAAACATTTATCGTATATGTGTGTTTCTATTGTTTTATCTGCTGTTCGTAGGAAATGGTGTAACATAAATTGTTGATACGTTCACGGGAAATGTTCTTATAATATGTTATATATCATGTAAGACAGATAACGGGCATTATATATATATATATATATATATATATAACACAGTTTGTGATACAGTATATTGGGTTTGAATTAGAACCTTAACAAAAAAAAATTATAAACATTCTAACAATTGTCATGTAGTACGAAACCATAATTCTCGAAAATCATCTAGGTAAACAGTAATTTTATATTATATATATATATATATATATATATATATATGCGTAGTTTCAAAACTTCAGGCTGTAATAAACAAATAAAATAACATAGAATAGATAAAGATTATCTCAAAATCAACCATGACAAACATTGACACAATGCATAATTAATTTATTCTCTCTTATCATAAAAACGGTGAACGGAAAAATAATTCGAATTTATTAATAGATTAAATTTAAAAATATTTTAATTATTACGGAAAAGTGAGACGGTCAAAAATAATTGTGATAACATAAAAAAAAATGTAATGCCTGTATAATTATAGTCAAGCCGAAAATTTACTTTGCTTCAAGAGTAATTTTACAATTTTAATTTTATTCAATTATAAAAAAAAAATAAAATTTAAAATATATATATATATATATATCTGTGTGTATGTATTTATTGTACAATTAGTCTATATACGTTCGACTTTATAAAATTGTAAATATGTATTAATAATAGTACGTTTAATAAATCATATTTATTTTTCTACCGTGTAAAATCCTATCATATAAAGTAGTAAGGCTTAAATATTTTTATTTATAATAATAAACAAACATTAAAATTAGAATCAAATTAGAATCATTATTTTCTTTAGGTTCTAAACAAATAATCAAGGCAAAAATGTTAAATACATTTTTATAAAATCAACTAATGGCGACTGGAAACTACACTGACATCTCGTAATAAATGTCGAAACTCGTTTATGTCGGTATAGTAGAGCTTCACGTTGCCCAAACATAAAAGTTCATCGTACTGGTTTATTTATATACACACATTTCGAATACAGACGATTGTTTTATATTACAACACAGTTATATATACAAATACCTTGTAAAAATTAAACAAATATTACATTTTATCTACATTCATTATTTAAATATTGATTTTCAAATGAATAAGTGCTTGTAGATACTAATAGATATAGACATGTATTAGATATTTTTTTTTGTTAATATTTAATTTACACGCAGCTCAAACAAATTGACACGGATTTCAATTACTTGACTAGTTTATTACATAAAAAATATATTTTACCAAAAGTCCTATACATTACCTAAAAAAATATTATATTTTTGTAATTCAGAAACAATATTATCAAAAAATGAATATTGAAACTTTGAAAGTCCAAAAATATTGATAAAGTAAACTTTAATATTTTATATCTCTGGGTTTCTAATTTATAAATTAGTAAGGATTCCGCTTTTGTTCACCTACATAATAAATAAAAATAAATAGTATAGAGTGCATATCATTTTTCAATTTTCTAATATGCTCTTGAATATTTTTTTCATAAATATTCGCGAGTCATGTGAATAAACGGTTTTAGTATTAATTTTAACTGCGAATAAACACAACTCAACTAATTCGAGGAAATAAACACAAAAAAAAACAATAGATATTGTAAAATTATAAAGAAAATGAAATGGAACAATAAATTGATTTAAAAAACGATTTTCTAATTAAGTTAACTTTTATAAATATAAATTAAAAGCAATTTTCAATAGCTATTTAAAGAGATATATGGATATAATCTACTGATTTACTCAATAAGTAAATTCTTTAAGTATCAATTTATGATTTTAATTATTTAATTCGTTAATAATTTATGAATTCTAAAATTGTATATATATTTTTTAATTCATTAATTGTGCTAAATATTTATAGATGAAGAATCCGCAAAAAATTTTTTGAAATTGTTATATATGAATACACCCACTTACCTAGTGGACTACTCGGAATCGGCCGATGCGTGCAGTCCTCCCGCAATGAAACGGTGTCTTCAGCAGGACCGTTATCATCTTCGGGCTCTTCAGGTAAACTAGGTGGACCTGGCCAGTGTCGCAATGCGCCTACCCGACCTCCACCATCGAGTCGAACACGAGGGAGTTCCACAAATAATGAGTCGCTAATCTGCATAGTGACACGTTTTTCTCATTAGAATTTCCATTTAAGTTAATTAAAACATGTAATACATTTTCAATATAATACACACATACGTATAAGACAAATCCCTAGATACATGTAACAAATATGATACGCATATTAAATATAAACAATTTTTCATATCTATAAAACAATTTAGATGAGTGTTGCTAATTCGTACTTGAATTAATTTATTTTTGTCGCGTGAAAAATATTTTTTTATCGACTGTGGTATCAAAAACGAATCGAAGTAATGTACAATACCAACAGAAATGATTAAAACCACTATTAGCACTATTTCTTTTTTTATACCGTTTAAAATTTATTACACACCTAAATAAACTATTATTAAAAATATCATTTTAAATTTAAGTTATCATAGAACCAGTGTTTTAAATATCGTTTTTAAGCAAATTACTAGATCCGAAGAAAGTATGTCAATTTGATTTAAAAAAAAACTGTTTAAAAAAACAAAAAGAATAAAAACGCATATAATATTAAAAAGAAAAGAAAAACAAAAAATGGTGTCTAATATTGTGCAAAAAATCAGCTGTTATCAAAAAAATTACATGTATGGAAATAAGAGTTGAGAAATAAAATATCCTAGAAGGAAATGAAAAATTTTGCATACCACGCCTATTTTTAATTATGTCATGTTGCATGAGAATTAATAGTATACTACTACATATATTACAGAAAAATATTTCTGTTTCTATCAATTATTTAGGGTCGTTCTGTATACATTTTCATAGCTAGTAATTGGTATTAAATAGTAAAGAAGAATTTTTTTGAAGAATTTGAATTTTTAATAAAGAAAAATACTTCTGGAAAACGAAAAAATGCCACTATTTTATGAAGTAAACATTAAATAATTATAAAAATATCATAAATCTCTTCTTCAAAACAAATCTAATTAGAATTTAAATTCAACGTTCATTAATTATGTCATCTCAATTATAAACAAATTAAATTCTTTTTGATAAGACAACTATAAATATTATATTAATAAGAAACAGATAATTATTTGATGATAACACAACGAATTTAATTGCCAAAAATTAAGAAATTATATTAAACTGTATATACATTGTACGTATTTGTTGCCAAAATAATAAATTACATACTAATTAAATTTAAATTTTTCGGTTTCAATAACTATTAACAAAATTATATAAAAGTTAGAAAACCATAAACATATTTCACTTCTTTACGGAACATCAATAATTTATTTGAATATTATCTCACAATGATATCATTTGCATAAAAATGTGAGTTTTAATTACAACAGAAATAATGGTGCTAATCATTTACGCGTTTTTAAGCAATTATCTTCATTATTTTAATTCTTACTCGTCTTCCGGATCGTATTTCTTTTTTTAAAAAAAAGTAATCTACATATTTTCTTAATTATCAATGTTACATACACATACATACATATACATACATATATGTATATATATATATATATATATATATATATATATATATAAACGTAATGATAAGATAAAAATTTATAATAACCATTTAATTTAAAAGATATGTACAAATATTTTCTAGCAATAAAATAGAACACTGATACAAATTCAACCAACTGAAACCACAATAAAACTACACTAAAACAAACGCGTACACGGCATCCACTATAATAAATTAATAGAAAAAAAAATAGTGTAAAGAGCACACACATAGTCGTAATTAAAGTAGACATTAAACACAATTGAGTTAAATATAAACGATAATTAAGATAGACGTACAGAATGTTAGTAGTAGTTGGAATTGTTTAAGGGTTTTTTGAACCTTTTTCAATAATTCAATATATTTCAATTTGTTTTATTAGCGGCGGCATTTCATATTTTTTTTTAGTGTATTTCTAAACAGAAACCGATGCAATCGACATAAACAGCAATATTAAGGTTGGTTATAGGGGTTTTAGGGCGCTTCAAGAGGTATTTTTATTAATGCTCGAAGAGCAATACGAAAAAGAAGAAAGAAAGAGTGAGTTATTAAGGATTCGTTAAACAAAGATAATAAATATATGAATATTTGAGGATTTAGGGCGAATCGACAGCTTAAACAAAGATAGACGCCTATATACAAAAAAGTCTGATAAAAAATGTTCAATAATTGATTATTAATCACTTTTGATTGTTGTTTATGACCATTTCAATGACAATGTCATCGTCTCCAGAACGCAAAGATACGAAAAAATCTGTTTCTTAAATTGAATCTTTCTATTATGTCTCTAATTTTTATAAAGAAAGATACCTATATATAAAAATTAGAGATTAATCGATTCAATTTTAAACAATTAACTGGAACAAATCAACATTCAGTACCATATATATAAAAATGTGATGAAATAAAAAGATTTAAACATACTATTCAAAATACCGTTTAATTTTACTTAATTGCCATTTACGTTCGAGTGAGCCTACTTAAAACAACATTTCCAATTACTGTATTCTGATACTCGGTTTTTATTAAAACCTGCTTAAATATTTAAACGAATCTAACCAAATATCAATTGAAGTAGAGTTCATCGTTCAAACGATTTATTGTTCTTTCGACCGCGACGTCGAACCATTTTGATTAATTGTACTTCACAAAAAGAAAAAGGCAGTTAGTCTTAATTAATCTAAACAGCTGTATAAAATGTTCGCCCGAGAAAGAGATGCGCCATGTTCTTATCACAAGAACGGTATTATCTGTTTCTTGTAAATGACTATAAAAAAACGAGTACTTCATTGTACGAGCATGTGTTTAGCTTGATTAAAGTCTTGAGTTCGACTTCATCTATGAAGATATTTGTATACTGTATGATTTAAGAAGATGATATCTCAATTGTAGTCTAATAATATTTATGATTTTTTAATTTATATCGGAATTATTTAATTTTAATAAAATTTAAATCTAAAAAAGTGAAATTTAAAAAATAGGACAATGATAGAAGCTAAATGTCTGTACATATATAAGTCTGTATATATATAAGATGTATAACTTAATTTGGTGCCTTTATATTTAACTAATCATAACGCTGTTTTAAATTAAAATATTTTCTCGTCATTCAGGATTTTAAAATGCCAACCTTAACATTTAAAAACACTGTATATCTCGGGCAAGCAGATGGGATAACCTCAAAAAACAGTAATGAACGGAATGACGTCCGAAAAACAGCATATTAGCCACTGAATACTCGTATTTCTGTTGAAAAAAATGCTGCAAAGCCACGGGAATGATTCGTTCGGCTTTTGGCGAAAGTGCTGTAACGCATAAAGTATCCAAAAAAATCCCGAAACAGTGGAAGAAGTCCGAAAAGGAATTATGACTTCATTGACTCAATGTCGTCATCTTTTATTCTACAAGGATCGTCAATTACCCGACAAATGAACCAAAGATATACAAAGTAATGGGAGATCTTTTGTGGATTGAAATGTATTTTATTTTTCCGTGAACATTATATAAAACAGTGCCTTTTTTATAATTTTCTATAAAAAACGGCACCTAATTAATCTGTACATCTAATATATATATATATATATATATATATATATATATATATATATTCTATATTAGATAAAATGGATGTGTATTAAAAAAATCGATAAATACATATATTGTTATGTAGGACAGAATAGATTGCAATCGCAGATTATGCACATATGAGGTAGCACTTATGGAGACAAGTGCATGGCATATTGTGTATAATATAGATTATGTAGCCCGTATAAGTGACGGTATAGAGATAACAAGACCTTTGACCTCATACGTCTGAAGCACGTTTCAGTAATGAACGCTTTACACAATTACATGAAGAATGCGTCATGTCATGCACTCAACTTAAAATATTAAACAATGACAAAAAAAGAAAAAATGAGCTGGCCGTCATCAACATATACGATTTTAAATTCATACATACATACACACACATATATATATATATATATATATGGTTATTAAAATAAAAAAGCTTTACTAATCTAAAACATAAATTATGAATAAAGATGCAAAATTAAACAGAAAAGAGATACATAATGCACCGATTTCAAATAAATGTCTACTCATGAATTGACAAACTGATTATTATTTTATTTATTAAAATTATTACCTAAATACCTACTTTGAAATACATTTACACAAATACATTGTACTCAATACAAAATCAAGCAAGAACAATGTTAAATGTTAATTAATAAATAAGCTATTAACTTTTTTTAATCGATGATACAATAACACATGCCTCTTACCCGATTTCTAACAATCCCCGAAAAGATCTGCATGTTAAAATACCAACAGTGTTAGTGTATAATACTTGAATAGATATAAAGATACATAATACAAGAATGACTATACTCCTACTTATTTGAAAACTACTTTAATATAATTTTCATAATGTATACATTTTTCTTTTCTTAAACATCAACCTACCGATAGTTCCTCAGACTTATACGCCGTAAGTGTCTGTTCATCTTGAAGGAGTACACAGAAATGGGGCTCCCAAGGTGGATCGACAAAACCTTTACGATTTGCTACACCGATACTTGATTTATCTGTAAAAAGAAATAATCATTGAATATCACATTTTATTTTTATACATTTTTTACAAAATTTAAATAAAAAATAATCAAGTGGTTAATTAATTTTTTTTAATTTATCCTCTGATAGATAATACATTTTTTTTTAAATAAAAATAGTTTAAATTAATAGTACGACTAAAATGTTAGAAAATATAATTTTATATATGTAAGAATTTGGGATTAATTAATACTTTTCATTGAATGTAATACCAGTAAAATATATACATAATGAACCGTCTTGATAATCGAATAAAACAATGAGGATCATCTTAAAATTCAAGGAAATACAAAAAATACAACAAACATATACTAAGTGTATAAATTAATTCGATATCTTTTTTTATAAAAAATGAATGTTTACAGAAAAATTGAAGACATTTCAATACTCAAAATATTTCCCATTATTACAACCAAAATGGATGATTTTTTGCAAAAAACTAGATGACAAGCCAACTCTCAAAAGGGCAGTCAAGAACAGTGCACAATAATCTATCACATACTTAAAGCAATAAATGTCTTGGAAGGGTTTTAAATGAACCTCATATGCTATAAAATTATCAGAGTTTTTAATTATACCTAACTATTATTAAACTTTTTATGTCAGACGTAATATCAACGAAGGATGTTATCACATTTTTAAATCGTATGCTTAAAAATCAAAATTCCACTAAAGTACAGTTAAAAGAATCGGAAATGATAATCAGCATAACATTTTATTCTGAACCTTGAGTAATTTTATGCATCAATAAGATTGTAAAACAGTAAACTGTTTGTAATTTATTTACTGCGTTAAAACGTGAAAACACACTATTTATTTAAATGCCTGTGCTAATATATTACAATCAATTATCTCTTGAATAAAAAAAAATGAACTGTTAACATAACAGTATTTAAATTTCAACAAACTAACACATATTTTACTACTATTAGCAAAATATACATAAAAATGTAAAACAAGATTCCTTGCAAATACATTTAACTAAAATATACTGACCGAGTATCGAACGACCGTTACTGTATGAAATATGTTACTGAGTTTATCTGAAGTTTTGTTTTTTTCTAATATTAAGACATTCGCATGATTCTCTTATATGTTAATTAATTAAATACATATACATACATATATACATATATATATATATATATATATATATATATATATATATATATATGTATATATGTATGTAAATATATAGAAAAAACTTGTCTTAAAATACCAGGTGGCATATTTTATCATAACGGAAAAAGTGGACATACAATCACGTACTTTCATTTATGACACTTCTATCTGAAAAGATCTTAATGTATTAAAAAGGACAAAAAAGGAATATTTGTCATTGATCTTTGCACAGATCATATCGAAATGAACTTGTGTTTGTGTGGATCGGCATATCAGACTTTAACGGATGATGCAACGGATTAGACAAGTTCTATGCAACGGGAAACGAACAAATGACATGTGAGACAATTTAAGATGCGACAATGTGTACAATAGTAAAGGCCATGCATCTTCTTATCGAATGAATAATACGGTGTGGGTGTAGGAAATATTATTATACATATTAGACGATTATCTACTTGATAGGGTTTCATCTCTGATGAGTGAGAAATTTAATCATGATTCTAATGCGTGAAAAATATGGGGTCGAACCGTATACAGAAGTGTTTTTAATTCGTGCTGTGAGTAACATCTGGTGGATTTATTCTGTTGGGGTACTAATTAGTTCCTGATCCGTATCGAATTTTTCTAAATGGAAGATTAAATAGATGAGGGATATAAAAAGTAAGAATTAAGTAGAGTCCATTATATATATATATATATATATATATATATATATATATATATAAAATCATCATTTTTAGATTTTGAGGAGCCATTAATGGCCTTCAAGCTATTCTAATTCGGTGTCTGTTTTTTCTACTGTGTCAATGCATTTTCTAATATCTATAGTACATGTGCTTGTTAGTTACATTGAAACCTTTTCTATTTTTCTTGGCTTCCAGAAAATAGGTTCTGCTATCCATCTATCTTTTTTCATACTGTATTCCATACTATTTTTTATTTAAAAAATATTCAGCCTATAATGTCTAACTTGTGTTTATTAAAATACATAATGTATTATTCTCTTTATTCATATCTCTCTCTATATATACATATCTTCTCTTTCTCTCTCTCTCTCTCTATATATATATATATCTTCTCTCTCTCTGTATATATAATCTATCTATCTGTCTGTCTATCTATATATAATCTATATATATATATATATATATATATATATATATATATATATATATATATATATACACACACACACATAAAGAGAGAGAATATACTTTATTATTGAGTTTTAAATTTACGTTCGTTCTTAATGAACGAAAATTAATTCTTTTTAATAATTCATCTATTCATTATTAATCAAAAATAATTATTAATCAAATTTATTTTTTTCTGTTAACAATAAAAAACATTACTTATAATAATTTCTTCTTTAAATAAAAGATTAATCTTATGAAATTGATTTTCAGTCATAAAAAATATTTTTTTAAATAAAAGATATAAAGTTTATATTTTTAATATAACTAAATGAACTAAAAATAATTGTTTGGAAAGCTGGAAATTGTAGTTACAAAAGGCTATAGTCTTTCATAAATATATTTTGATAATAATTGAGCTTTGAACTATAACTTGATTAAAAAAATAACCATAATTATTTCAAAAAATCATTTCATTCATAAATACCTGACGTTCAATAACAAAATTAAATTAGTATCTAAATTTAATCTCAAAGACAGATACCAAGTATTTCGTATAAATCTCTCTTCATAATATATTCAATTATTAAATAATAACAATCTGCTTCAAACGAATTAGACAGCAGATAAATACATGAACGATTTGTTTACTATTAAATCAATAGTATAACATTTTTCTTTCACCGATCTACATAATTGAATGAAGAAACAAAACTATTTCAATATTTATTTACTACTTTTTTTCTAGGCTGATAAATAGACAACTGACCCAATAATTAAAGTCAATGAAAAAATACCACAGAAACCAGCAAGAGAATATTACATTTATACAAATGTTCTTTCGAATTCCACATACCAAACATAAAATATGTAGATTAAAATGATCGAACGATAAATCGTAAATCTTTCACTGAATTATAAATGTGTGTATGTATCTGAGTACATACATGATTCTTATATATATATATATATATATATATATATATATATATATATATATATATATATATATATACATATACATATAAACCGTTCATTATGCACGAAGAACCAAAATACGTCACTGCATTCGTTATAACGGTTTTTTTATATATTTTTTTCAGATACCTGTCACTAGCTAGTTGCTTTCTTCATTACGATGATAACCACAAGACAAGTACTGTAACATGAAATGATGACTAAAAATTTACGGCGGCACCCGTGTGACATTAATTCAAATATACCATGTTTTTAAATACGTGCCTTGTTCGATAACAAAAAAAAAAACGTGCGTGTGTGCGTTAAGTTTATGGTTGTGTTTAATGTGTTCGACGGCGTTCAAGAAAAAAAATGTATTAGAATTACTATAACGTTCATTCTTTCGATATGCCAATGACCGTTTTCAACTTGGATACCTTTTGTAAGAGTAATTGGTTTCAACAATAAGTACATCGTTGAATTATCCGGATTCTTAAGGTGTACTCGATTTGCATGTTATTAAAAAATAGTGAATAACGAGATGTTGTTAAAATCTTTTTATATTTTAGATTACTTTAGAAAAGTATAGAATGATGGTGTTTTTACAATATACCAAAAAACATGACTATCTTTTAATTTAAAAATTTGTAAAAAATTTTTGAACCGTTGAGATAAATATATTTTCTTTCACAAAAGGAACTATTCACTCTCTCTATAAATATTAAAATCTTCCCTGATGAAAAATGACCAGTGATTGATAATTGATCATTATCGATTGTTACTTATATGCATTTGATCGCGAAGTCATCATCATTAGATCTCTAAGATACAGAAAAATATTTTTTTTAGATTCGCCTGCACCCTATCATCCCATTCAACATGTCAGCTAGTTAGACACAGGCATAAAAATTAATTTTCCAGCAAAAAAGAAAAATAATATATAAAATTTTGATTCTCATTAATTATTTACTTCCATACATATTTTTAATACCAAATCTATTTAGAATTCTGTTTATATATTTTCATAAGTCAAACATCACACATTTTTTCTTACCAAAAATACCTAACAGATAAACATTTTCTACTTTAAAAAAGAAACTTTTATAATTGGTCGGTTTGAATCCTTGAATTCACATTTGAATTCACTTTTTCTATTTTACTATATAAAAAAGAAGAATCTAAATATAAACTAAACTAACTATATACTCTACAGTTCAAATGAAACAACTATGAATAAAGAGTTCAAAGAAAAACATTTTAAACTTTTATGATGTTTATAATGTAAATTTATCCACAGTGCTAAGCTGTAATTCTAATTTATTTTTATTAAACTTGTTAAAATCAAATTATAACTAAAATCATTAAGTACAAATATTAAAAATAAATAAAAATTAAGAACTTGAATATATATGAATATATATATATATATATATATATATATATATATATATGCATCTATCTCTATGTAACAGTGATATTTATACAATTTATTACAAATATTAAATAACATTTTATTTCTTATTTTGTATCAAGTTTTAAACATGGTTTTGTCGACATAACCTTTACACTTTTTTGGCGAGATCAAAGTATTTTTAAATGTTTTTTAATTTTAAAATTATGTAAAAACACGTTCTCTCGTCCATTCTGACAGCTATTTGCTAATACTCTTTTAAGATGAAATTAAATTGCGCATCTGTGTAACATTAAACACTTATAATTATTGATATATTATTATACAATATTAAAAAAATTAAGTACATTTAAATTAAAATGTCGTGTATGTTCGGTAAAAGGTGAACTGTGATTCATTTCGGTTAACCTAAAGGCTTTATTTTTTAAATGCATTATTTATTCAAAGTTTGTACATAATTAGAAAAAATATTCATCAAAGGTAACTCACTTTCTAATAAAAATAAAACTAGTTTTTTTTTTAATCTTGTAGTTAACAAGCAGTATATGTCCAGTTACTATCACGACCGACTTACGGCTAATGAAGATCATCAGATTTAATCAAGATCATGATTTATGTTATCAATTTAACTGTAATAATCGATAAATTATTTCTTTGGAATTCTAGAAAATCTTTAAAATAGAAATAATTAGACATTAATACAGAATTGAATTAAATATATATATATATATATATATTTATATATATATATATATATATATATATATTTCTTTTTAACTTATTATTCACTTATAAAGTAATATTTTTATAATGTAATTATCGGTTAATCATTAGAATTAAAATTTATAAACGAAAATATATATTATATTTATAAAAATTATAATTATTCTTAGTAATTGTATCTTCTAACACATTATTAAAAATATGTGAACATAACTAGTTATAATTCAGAAATTGACAACACTGCACACTCTAAGAAAAACGAGTTAGAAGATAAAACAATGAAAGAGTAAAAAAAGGGAAAGAGTAAGTTATACACCTTATAAATATCTAAATACTTTTATCAGCTATCTTTGATATATCACATTTTTAGCTTAACAACTCAAAAACTATGAAATAAGTCAAATTTCAATGAATTATAATAATTAATTATTCTAAAATGATAAATATAATTTTAATTAAATTTTACACAAACTTTCCTGTATACTACTATATGAACTACGCAATCAAAAATTTTGAAACATTTTTTTTTTTTTAAAAAAAAAACAAATAACTATTATACTTGAAAATATAAAATTTTCTCAAATAAATCAATGTCCAAGTATTGAAAATATAAACCCAATTTTCCCAAATGAATTATTTTTTCATCAGAGCACCAAGATATTTGGTATCTAGATGCTCTAAAGATAGAATCTCTATCGAAATCCGCACAAATAACAATCAAAAAAGATCACTCAATAATCACTTATTGAACATTTCTGACCAAAAAATGTATGATGTATGGTTTTTGGGATGAAAAAATAACTCATTTGTAAAATCTACTTTAACCACAATGTCAAAATTGTATGTTGACATAATCTAATTTCTCTTAAACAGTGTAGAAAATCGATTTTAAATTTTGTACAAAACTTCAGAATCTCAGAATAAGAACAAGAAAAACTGTACAAATTTATCAAGTTCCTAACATTTTTACAACAGTTTCTTACATCCTTAAAATGTCACTTTTAATAACCAATACATGTATGAATATTTAAATAAATTTGAAAAAAAATATATATAGAGAGAGTTTTTATGTTTGTATACAAGTGTTTAATTTTGAAATATAGAACCAAGTCATTTTAATGTCATAATTAAACAAATTCGATCTTAAAACATTTAATCTTTTCCCATTCACTAAAACGTTGAATAATAATTAGAAAAAAGGCAACAACAACAACAGACATACACAACAGCCATATGATTTATGGCCAAGACTGAAATTGTTGAAACGTTAATCTTCTCGTCTATTAATAATTAATGTTGCAACTTCCTACGTTTCATAACGACTGATTAAAATAAATTATATAAAATTATAGACACGTCTCAGATTTGCTATATGGAATCCATTAACTGTTTCTTCTCGTTAAACGTATCCTTTCACCCGATCTGTTCAACGCTGTTTTTTTCTCACATGATATTTTTATGGAGACACTACATGTAATGAGAACGTATAAAATATCAATAATTGTGGATACATGCGTTGACTTTTTAACTGTACTTTCGAAAACTGGTAGATAATGTTATTTTGCGACTGGATTTTTATTCAAAACGAGTGACACTAATACAACACATGTACTCATGTTTTATATATATATATAATTTTAGGTCTTGTATTAAGGTACAAAAGTTCATTTGGAAATTATTAATAATAAATCCTATTGACCGTTACAAACTCTCAATCGTTTATACCACACATATACTAAACATTTAATTATTTTAATATGTTTTTTTTCCTTGATATTCTTGTTTAAAAACAAACAATTTTAATAGATTTAAATATTTTTAATACGTTAAAAATAATATAGATTTACTATGTTGAAATGTTGAAAATCTGATTCTTTTTTGATACGAAAATTGAATCATTGTTACAAATTATATTTTATATGAGTAACTAGTATTTATGTCATATTTGGTTTGGTGACAACGTACCAATATTGAATAATAGTATGTTTTTTTATGAATCAAACGAATTCACAAAATACTATCAAGCGTACACAAATGATAAGGAAAATAAATAAAATATAAATAACAAATTAACGCAGGTGTACGTTTGATAAAATAATATAATATTATTAATTTGGAAAACTGCAAGCATATTTAATATTTTTTCTCCCAATACACATTTTTAAAATCCTTACTGGCATACAATTGAATTATAACGACGTATTTATTGCAAGAAAATGATTTTGAAATGTAGAACAATCTATATTGTATATTAATTCCTTAATGCATATTGCTGTTGTCTTATAGGGATAAGTTTCACTGAAATTTTTTTATTGCTGCTTATGCACATTTATATGGCAAGGGCTTCATCCTCAAAATGCTAAAGTATAGAAAAATCTGTTTAAACTAAAAATATTTTTCTATCCCTTGAGCTTATAGCATCGAAATGATAAATAATCAATTATGAAATATTTGAATCAGAAAAAAATATACATTGTAAGTAAAGAATTCTTTAGTGGAAGATAATGATTTAATTTTTTCTTTTTTCATCCAAAAATAAGCATTGTAAAATGCAAAATCCGATGAAAAATGCCATATTTTTTATAAATTAATTTCTTCGAACTAAAATAATAACTATATTATAATAGATGTTAAATTAACAGTAAAATATTATATTTTTTTCAAAAGAAGTAACATAAAAACAGAGTATATTAACTTTTCAACTTTCACTAATAATGAACATTCAGATATAAAATTATCTTTTTCTATAAAAACAGACTGACTTATTCAGGAAACATTAATTTTATACATAAAATCATTTGATTCATTGGAGAAAATAATATTAGAAATAAAAAACCTAATTAATATGTCAAATACGAAGAAAAAGTATTTACGTTCTTAAAAAATGATTTAATTCGACGACATTCATACTTTTCAATAATAATATCAAACAGTTGTAGACAAGATATGTTATCAGTGCAAACTAACGTTTTGAGATATAAAAATATTCAAATATTAATCCGAAAATATATAACCTTACAGTATGTTCTTTTTAATTGAAAAACAATAATCCTTTGAGCCATTTATATTTCTAAGAAAATATTTCCAGTGTTAGTAATAACAAAAAAGTTTATTTTCAAAATTATTTGTAATAAATTAAAAATAGTACTAACTACATAAATTAATTACTTTTTTAAATGTTATTTAATTTTCAATTATAAAAAAGCACATATTTCAAAATACTTAAAGAAATCTATTTAACAAAAAAAAAACAAAATAGAAAGCTTTTATTTTACCAGACGTTGTTATAAAATATTTGAACATTTTTACAAACCCAACAGTTTGATACGAAACAAATTCACGCGAATTACGAACAAAGTAAAATAATTACTAGTATTTACATGGAAACAACAATATTAAACCGGCTTCACTTCTGGCTGACAGAGAATGCATTACTACTGAATTGACATTTTCAAATGCAATCATCCTCCTTAATAGTTCAACATTCTTACAATCAATTTCCTGCAATCAGAACGATGCATTTTGCATAAAGAATTAGCTTTCCTCTTGTATAAATGTTTAATTGGCACACAACTTGTAATAATTCAGCTTTTTATTACATTATAAACATACAATCATATATGAATCTTCAGTTACTTAATAACAGACGATTTCATTTAATGCTAAATCACTTTCTTAGCTTTTGCTATTCATTTTCAAATCGAAGATGAAAGTCTCGATTTTATCTGTTCGATTTTATGAATTATTTTATAAAAAAAATGTCTTATTTTCAAAAAGTACATACATAAATGATATGAAATTACTGACACTATTTCTTCCATATTTTTTGCTATTACATTTGTCAATATGATTCAGATTATAATTACTCTTCAATGATTCATGAATTAATTTCAAATTTCACATATAACAAAAATGAGAACAACCTTGAAACTTTTTATCAACTATTTATATACACTGACTATAAATCTTTGACAATCGATACACAATCGATACATTTTTGATACAATATTCAAATGTTACCCAATTTTATAATTCAATATCGGTGTATCACTATATAAACATATATAAAAATACAATATTATTCATTTTTCTTTACGTTATGTAATTAGAAAAGAAGCGAATAGCTATACCACTCAAGTGAAATAAACTTGATCTAAATTTTAATACTGTGCATTTCTTTCTATTTAGTTTTATCCTCGGTATTGATGATAATAGACGACTAATATTTTAATAATTTGGAAGAACATAAGATTCGTGGTCATTAGTTGACTTCCTCTATCTTGTACATATATTAAGTATTAGATATATAAGCAAAGACGAATGAAACAAATTGCATAAGAAATACCTATCAGATGTCCTGTCTTCATCCACAATTCAGCGGCTAAAATATTTCTCGGTCTCAACGGCGTCGCACTAGCTGCAGGTTCGAACATAGCCCAGTCGAGCCCTTCATCGAGCACATCATCTCCGTCCACATCTCGCGGACAACATGAGGAACAACTACCTGAATCACGATCACAGCCGCAAGCACATTCGTCGATATCATCTGAGAATGGTTCAAATTCTGCCGCACTCCATGTCGCACTTCCGGCAAAACTAGCGCCATCCTCACTGCTCGCCTCATTGTCAACGTACGCACCTGTACGGCCGTTATGTTTGTTACGTAACGGTGTAACAAACAATTCTGAACCGGTCTCTACGCATGTCGGTAATATCAAATCGCGCCAAGTTGCCATACTTGTCTACGCATCAGATGAATGTATTTTTAAAGGTTATGTTTTTATAACCGCGATTTGTTTTTTAATCATTACAGTGTCTTTCACACGCCATCCGCGTAAATTTTCACATAATTTACGATCTTTAAAATGTATTTAATAAAGTGATGTTTATCTTAAGTTAATGTCATTTTAATAGCTTTTTTTACTCTAATCCAATTGAATTATAGTCTTACTATATGATTAAATGTTTGTAAATTTTAGTCGTGAAGCCTGTAAGATTATTTTCGGCATTTATACTTTAAGAAATTACCTTAAACAATAAATAATATAGTCACAGATTGCATCCTATTCGTTTCTGACTTTGAACAGCATAAACGAATGCATTTATTTATTCAATAGTGTATTATTCTCTGTTTTTCCCACGCCAATAAAACATCGAATTATAAAAAAGGGGGCGCATTATCTGTCAAATGAATACTAGTGTTCGAATCGAACGAGTTTCGTATCGATTCCGAATTGTTGTGAGATGATACACTGGATTTCCGAACTGAAACACAATATGCCTGAGAATGTGCATGTGAACGCCCTCTATTTATTGTACATATTTTACTGAGTGCAACGGGCTGGGTGCATGTTTTCACTAACATCATATGTTTTCTATTACATAGAATACATTCCACGTATGCAATACATAATAATACTCGTATATACACAAAGATACAAACATACATCATTTCGATGCACTTGTGCATTCATTACAATAATACGGTCATGAAATACACAGATGTACAGAAAGCATTGTACGAATAAAGTTCAAGTTTGCTTTCAAAATCGAGCATACTAAAAATTACAGAACAATAAGAGTTCACTGTATAATAATGTGTTATTATTTAATATTTTTTTTATTAAATACATGCTGGTTACATAAAAAAAAAACACTTCACAAAATAGAACAAAATAATATTTTGTTTGCAAAACTACTAAACTGACTTATCTGATTTGTGATGGTTATAAAAGTATTAAACATATTTGGATTTTATTATTCAAATTATCTCTTCCGCTAAACAGATGGCAAAGATAATTGATTTTATAATTTATTAGTGAAATAGTCATACTAGTACGAAATTAAATGTTGATATATATATATATATATATATATATATATATATATATATGTGTGTGTGTATAAAAAAAAATATATATATATATATATATATGTCATTAAATAACGGACAAACATGTTCTAAAATAGAATATGCCATCTTACACACTTCATAACGACAATACAATAAAAGGCGAACGTATTGAAACTCAATACATTTCATGAATAGAATCACTTAACCATTTTATCATCTCAATTATTCTTTCAATTATAGATATACTACGTCACTGACATAAATAAAATTCAATGCAAGAATATGTCCATATGTTACTTAGTACAATGCATTAATGCATTTCACATATTTGCATATAAGATTCTATGTAAATGTCGCCTACATGTTCTTGTATTGTAGTCTTAGATTAACCATAATTATTGGTCATAAATTTTCGTATAATCAAGTAAAAAAATTAAATGATATATTCATAATATCATAGAATAATTACAAGATTTGTTAATATTCATAAATTGTTTTAGTGGGATGTAACGATGAGTAAATAGAAAAAGTGATTTAATTTTTAAAAACAACGTATGAGAGTGAAAAAAGAAAATTAATATGATATTAATTCAGAAGTACAAAATATATCATTTGTGATTATTTAGTTAGATGGTAAGAAATATTTAAAAAGAATGATTGTGCTGTGTGGAAAACTATTTATGAATTAGTCCATTTATCAATATTTAACGTTAAAATGTTTTTCTACTTTTTTAGATTAAAATTTAAAACTATTTCATCTTAGTATGTATACAGGCTTTAAGTTGTTTTTATAAAATTACATATTTGTTATTCAAAATAGTTAAATTGTTAGTCAAATTCACTAATGAATTCCTATTTCACCCTACAAGACACAACGAATTTTTCTAATCAAAAATCCATAAAAATTACTTAAAGTTTGAATATTTTTGTTCAGAATTTTTTTGTGGTTTATAGGATAAAAAGAGAATTTATTTTTTTAAATGAATTTAATCACATTGTCAGAACTATATTGTTAGTCAACACTATCAATGCAGTGCATAATTAATCGATCATTGGTGATTATCCTGATGCTAAAAATTGATACTTAAATGATAGAAAAATGAAGAATGATTGAAACAAGATAAAAACACTGTTGTAAAGGAATGAATTTAAAATATATATCTACATACTGGGTATGACTAACCCGTTTTTGCTAACAGTGGTGTGTTTTTTTGTTACATATAACTTAATAGCCCTAGTTTGAAACTGGGACCATGATAATTATTTTAAAAAATATACAGAACGCAATTTCTTATACCAAGAACAAAAACAAACTAATCAATGTAATGAGCAGTACATGTACATTTTTTAGTACAATTTCGTTATATAGAAAACTATTCAAAACCATAGAGGAAATCATCGTTAAGATGGTGAGCGTTGAAACGTTGTATGTCGTCGGCGTACACATTTCTTTATATCTGAATTCTAGGTCGATCGGCAGAGGCTCGGTTTTCTAAACACAATCCGTTATGTAACGATGCAAAGTAATAACTAATTTTTGTGTGCCATCATGCGTTAACCTTAAGAGCGTGACATTATTAACCGGAAATGTGACAATAATATGTCGAGAAATCAGCGCTACTGTCGCTTCTAATTCGGCTGATTACACAATCTTATTGTTCTTTTTGGACCATATATCATACATACATGAACACACATTATATATATATATATATATATATATATATATAATTCAATTGTAAATACAGATAAGGCTGAAATTACAATTTTTTTCCTGCTATTTTCTTTTACACTATCCATAATTTTATTATCTCTACAATTACAATTTGTAAAAAATTGATATGAACTTCAGTTAAAAACTATTTTACTTGAACTTCATAAGAAACATCTTTCAAATAAATTCTAAAGGTATGCATGTTCAGATTTTTCCAAATTTAAATAATCGAAGGTTTATAAAATTTCAAAAAGATTAAACGTTCAAAAACAAAAAAGAATTATTATTAAAAATTATTTCCAAGTGCGGTGAATGAAATAATACGTTACATAAAAACCCTGATGGAGTGTTTTTTTTTTAAAAAAAAAATATACAATAAAATTAATCTATGAAAAGTAAAATATAGATATCGAATATTTGTAATTTCAAATGAAAAATAACTCCAATTTCGATAAAAATTAAACAATGAGGCTTTCATAAAATTAACAGAGCAAAATCTTGCATCTAAATATTCAATAATTGCGAATTCAAAGAAAATCTATTTTTCCTGCAGTTATATTAGGTTCGTAGGAAAATAATTCAATTTGTTTTTGCTTTCTGAAGTCTAACCTTAATTTTTTCAATGAAAATGTCATTTCATCATGTTCATGTTAATATCATTTTAAAGTACATTTTTCGGTCTGTATTTTGGTCACATCGACTTTGGTTTTATAATTAATTTTGCTTCAAAATAGACTATTGAATTGAAGATGGAAAAGAAGCAAATGAGAGCAATTTTTTGTATGAGTTTAAAATGGATAGTAAAGTAGCAGAAACTGCTCGTAAACTAAATGGTACTTTTGGTGTGGGTACTGTTAAGGAACGTACAGTGCAATGGTGGTTCCAAAAATTTCGTGTTAAGGACGAGAGCCTGGAAGATCGTCTTTCACTTCATAACGACTAACTGGAGGCGTTAGTTTAATCAGAATCACACACAACAATTCGAGAGCTTGCACAAAAGTTAGACGTGCATCTAACAATTCTGGACCACTTAAAACAGCTAAGAAAATCAAAAAAGCGTTAAAATATACATGAACTTGAAAGTCAACTCACAATTATTTTTCTACCAATCTAAAATAAAGTTTCAGTAAGTAATTAAACCCGAAAAATGCAAACAAAATGAATTTTATAGATTTTTTTTAAAAATAATTTTAAAAATTCTAGCAATTTTTGTATATAAAACAAACACTCTCACACTTGATTAACCAGTGAACACATGGAACAAAAAACTGATACTTTTTTATCGACTTAGGTACCTCTCAAGGAATTAATGTCTGTTATTTTATTTTATGTTCAAATTATATACGAAACTAATCATTTTATTATTACGAATTTTTTTATGTGTCCGAAGATAAAAAATTCCACCAGTCTACAGAACCAAAATTAAATAAAACAAATTGAGTAATCGGTGTAATATGATGCCGAAACGACATCGATATACAAGTTAAAATTAATATTGAAAAAATTCAAGCTCAGAAACCTCAAAGCAAGGACAATGTCCTATTCACACATTCTGTGTATACTTATAACTTGCTTTTCATTTATGTATAAAGTATATACTTTTCTATAAACAAACATATCAGAAAAAATCACGAGGATGTACGAAATATCATCCAGCACTCGTACATTTCAATTATTATTCAATTAAATACTACATATGTATTATTTACACGCTTCAGAGAACATGCGGTTTGAATTTCAAATTAAATCTCATCACAAAAAATATTAAATTGAAAAAGAAACAAACGACTAAAGGCGTGATGGAAAAAATAGATATATATATATATATATATAAGAAAATGTACGACCTTCACGAACAGACATTTCGGTTATATAACACACACGGAGTCCGTTCGACGTACAAACAGATGCTAATCTCGTGGCAAGAAAACAAATTTGAAATCAATATTTAATTTCCTGTCTTAAAACACAATGAGTCTGTCAGATTTGCATAATTACAACGTATTATTTCGTTGTGACGATGTGTCAGGATCGATTGATTCGACACGAAATTTGATAGTTTGATTATTTGGGCCGCGCACTGTCTCGGGACGATTAGTGAAGTGACTCGTTTGCGAGTTCACGACAAATGAGTAGTTCTTTTTACTTTTTTCCATTTGAAAAAAGTATATCGACCCGGAACTGCTGTGTACACTTCTATATAACTGTTTAATATGTTTTATAACAACATTAAAAAGTTCCAAATAAATCAACAAATGTTAAGATTGAAAACTAACTGTATTTTTACATTCAATGCATTATTTTAGTTCTTTACAATAATCAGAAATCAATTTTCAATCATTCGATAGAAAAAGAAAAGAAATACTTGTAATATTGAATTTCATCAAATGATGTTAACTCTAAAAGATGAAGAGAAACACATGAATTATATTTTCGACACAGTAAGCGGAAATAATAACAGAAAATGGAACCTCATATGTATAACTTGATAGAACATCTTATAGAAAAGAATATTTGAATCCATTACCGCCCGCTGTATCTGTTTTAAAATAGTTACAAAAATATTTTTATTATATTATTGAACACACACACACACAGCACAGAAAAACACACTGCACCCAGTGAAGCTAATAAACCATTATTACTAAAAGGATAAACGTCGTCTAAAAATAAAAGATATTTTGGCGTTCATATTATTATGTCACGTAGACGAACTTAAAAAATATTTATCTTCGGGTAAAGGTTTGATAAGTTAACGATTTAATTAGTAATCACATTAAAAAAGATAATATTTAATAACAATAAGAAAAAAACCGTATAGACATTTCGAACTGTTGCAAAAAAAATCAATTTTCCTCATTTTCTATACTACTAAAATTGTTATAAATACTCTTACAGTTTATAAAAACTTACAACACTTTCACAAATGAATTTTCGCCCCTACAGATAACAAACTGATCAAAAATATTAAATGATTAATCATTGATAATTTTGATTATTGCTTATGCTCATTTTGATAAGTTAACGCTTTGAACACGATAGAATCACCGTCGAAATGTATATAAGAAATAATAAAAATAATCATTCATCAATTACTGACTATTTTTGATCAAAAAAATTTGGCGTGTTTTATGGGACAGTAAAAATTTATTGTGAAAGTGATTTTAGCCACAATTTCAATAAATGGAACTTTTATTTTAAATTTAATGATATTAAAATAATTTATTACCATGTAAACATACTTTAAATTATTTTTTATACAACATATATTAACATAGAAGCTATGAATTAATGTTTAATTGAAACACAAATTAAAACAACTTATCTTCACGCATACATACACATGCGTCCACGTACGCATACACAACATGCGTTTGTGTATGAATAAAGGTACTTTCTACAACAATACACACCAAATAAATTAATCACATATATGTATCCACACATTGTGCATATCTACAAAGCCATGAAGTAAACATTCAATTATCGCTTGTTTTACATGCAATTAAAACAATTATCAATTACAATGAAATTGTCATTTCCTACAGATAATCATTTTTAAAAAAAATACTTGACAACGTAAATGCGAGTTGACAGGAAATTGTATATTAACTTTAAAATAATAATCATTAATTAATGTATTTGGAACATGCAAACAATATAGGAAT
>CM068319.1:35688958-35711458 GCA_034766995.1 Acanthacorydalis orientalis
TATTGTATGTGCATGCACATAAACTTATTTGACAGAACAGGAGGGTCGCCGTCGTTTTTCTGCTTGGATGACCCATAGCTCCAGGCACTGGAGCGATTTTTACAGTTTACTTAAGTAGAAGATGCTTTTTTTCTATACATCCACGCATATGTATACATGTATGTATATGTATAATATATATATATATATATATATATATATGGCCCATCCTCAGTTTAGATAATAAATTTAAAAGTGGATATGACTAATTGTTTGAATAAGTTCAGGTGAATAAAGGTACACATGTGGTCTTTTTGTGGTTATAAATTTAACGGATACTGGTAAACGGTTCCCACGGCGTTTAAAGTGTAGCAAATGTATTATACTTCAGTTGATATTATCAAAGAAACTGTTATTAGTTTATTAGTGTTAATAAAAAAAAATGTTGTTTTAAATGGTTGAATAACATATCAACAAATCTCGTTTAATTGTTTATTTTTTTGACACTAGTTATTTAAAAATGGTATCGAGATTGAAATTTCATTTAAAAATTTTTACATCGAGTTTTCTATACAAGTTTACTGACAACTTATATTGAATCAAAACGCAATTAAATATTAGAATGTTTTGAAATGTAAAATAATATAAAATAATTATGAAACTATCTTGGTTTACTTTAAGTATATTATTCTACTAAATGATTACATTTATTATTTAATGATTTAATTATATAATAATATACTAACATATATATATTTTTAAGCATCAATAGGGATGTATATCGAATTAACCTTCACAGATCTTAAAATAATAAACTTTGATTTCAAACTGCGTTTCAAGTCAGTTTTACAAACGGATGAAATTTTTTTCTTTACCAAAAAATTCAAATACCTAATTATTGCTTATTTTACTAAGTTATTTCATATTATATATATATATATATATATAATGTACAACAAGTGTGTGTGCATAAAGAAAAAGAGAGAGAGATAATTAACAACATTCTCTTTATCTTGATTACCAAAGCCAATTTGAAAATAAGACAAAAAAATAAAGTATAGACACACAACGGCGAAGAATTAGTGACAACGTACCGGCCCTGGCATAGTTTGTTTATCTTATAATTTTTTTCATGACAAATTAATGTCATTAGGAATGTCAAGTATGTACGAATAGTATTTTTTTTATAGAAAGGTACAAGGATACAAGTTCGATGTTCTCCTGTTCTTAATAAAGATGATTAAATTTTAAAATAATTTCAATGTATAAGATTTTTTTATTTTTATTTTCGACAGTATCAAAAAAAACTAGGACGTCTGTTAGAAGCAAATTTTGATAAAAAGGAATTATTCAAATATATTTGTAATAAAACTAAATATTTTCACATTCAAAATATATTGTATAATATTTCCGTTTATATTTTAAATAAAATATATTTTTTTGTTGTATTCTTACAAATATAATAATTAGTTTTCATATTTTGATAATATTTCCTTTCGAATTTGTTCTTCATCTTTTTGTTTTATATTCAAATATATTTAATAGCAATTCTATTATAAATGAGAAAAAATCATGAATATAACACGAATTTTAATACCATTTCACTCTTAATAAATGTAACGTATACATTCAAAAAAATCATGTACTAATTATGTATTTTTTTAATATCTAAAAGATAAGACTAATACAATATTTGCTTATAATTTTCTTTTCAATTTTTATGCCACTACAAATTTCATTTCAAACTGAAAATATTAATTGCGTATATAAACCAGCTTCCACGAATATTTGAATATCAATTTCGTCCCATTTTACCATTAATATTCGATGTTTAAATGCAAATCGAGTAAGAATCAATAATAAATATGCATATTACACAATGAATTTATTAAGGTCAGATCTCAAATATACAATTCTCGGAAAATTGTTTGAATATTTTAATACAATTTGAAAATTAGTCTCTTTTCTATTCAAGTCGCCATTTAAAAAAAATTATATATAACGCCACTATTTCCCATTACACAAAATTAAATTAATCATTTGATAAAAATCCCTAATATAAAACAATCACGTATTTCTATTCCAAAATTTCATGTTTAAATGAAAACATAGTGTTAAATTGTTTATAATATATTTTCATTTATAATAATATAAATGTTTCAGTATGTGTACATTTACAAATTCGATAAATTATATTAAATCTAATATATATATATATATCAAATCGAAGTCAAAAACTACCGTTAATTTGTTACTAAAAATATACAACAAAATAAAACTCAATTGTGACAAGTTATTTTTAAACTAATTTTTTTCAACTTTTTTAACATGCATAATTTTTATGTCGTTCAAAAATACACAAACATGTGATATATATATATATATATATATATATATATATATATATATATATATATATACACACACACACACATTCATTACTATGTAACGACACCTGACTTTAACACCTACTTAACCAGAATTCAAAGAACGACCATCTCAAGTTCATAACGGTATCACAGATCAACTTACCTCCGGACGAAACAAACGAAAGAAAAAAATACGATCGTATTGAGCACTGTACTGTTTTTATTGTATAGAGACAAAGCGATCGTACATGTAGACGAACAGAGAATGATAGTGAACCTCACCATATTTGCTTTATAGTTTCATACATGTTTTTATTACTTAATTGTTGAAAGGATTGTGTTTATAGAACCGCAAAAGAGGAGCAACAGCAACAAGTGCAATTCAAAAGTGTTTAAATTCAATTACTTTCTTTTCTTTTTGTTTTCATGTAATCGTTGTGGTGCAATTTGCTGATTGTTTAAATAATTTCACGTAGCAGTGAATAATCAGATAGTATTTATGTTTTAGTTATATATTGTTATTATTTTATTACGCATGTATGTTTTTATGTATTTCAGATGAATAATATGAAAGAAGGGATTGTTTATCGGTATATTTAAAAATAAACATGTCGATACATATAAGTATCGATAAAATGATAAAACTAGAAAAAGTACACATTTCGTATCCTGCAATATTTACACAAAATTGTTCTATTTATCAAGAATTTATTTAACTTTTAAATAAATATTGTATAAAGTATTCGAACGATATGTATATCAAAGAGCATGCTTTTTAAAATATATCTTCAGTATCTGTAAAAAAAATACGTTGATAAAAATAAACAAACACGGGCACATAAACGGTCTTTTCAACATTTACATTAATGTTTTTAACGTATACATAAATAAATTAAACGTTTTGGAACCAATCTTATGATTTAAAATTGATAATGTTAAAAATTAGTTACAATCTTTATCAATATATGTTGCAACCAATATTGCCAGTAGATTAATTCAAAGTGCATATATATATATATATATATATACACATATATATATATATATATATATATATATATATATATATATATATACATATACATATACATATACATATACATATATATGGTTTATTGTGAATATTTATTTCGCTACAATTACTTGTCAACTACAAATATTTATCATAATTATTTTTGTTATCACTGACAATACTTCACAAATAAATTATATTCTGAATTCATAAACCACAAAAAAAATCTGATCAAAAATGTTTGACTGTTTCTTATGCTCATTTCGACGAGTACACCATCGTTCTCAGATGACGAAAGTACAGAATTTAATAAACACGAATGGGAAATAAATAAATTATTAGATTGAAAATACATATGGATACATAGATAAGAATTCGTATACATTGAGATTCAGTAGTACTAGTAGCATCTGTTCAACTAAACGGAATGCATTTCAATAACCGCATATGCATCGTCATTACGGTATGCACAGTTTTTATCTATCTCTAATATCAACTTCCTGATTCCCATACAGACATACATAGACGAGCTGAGCGACTTTTCGCCCGTTTGTTCCGAAAATACATATAAATAAACATCATATGCATATAAACATATGCATTGATCATGAAAAGAACTACTTAAGATAAAGTCGTATTTTTAGTCATCTTAATTTCTGAGTAAACACTGTGCGTGTCCCAATACATAAATAACGAATGTTCAGCTCGTCTGTCTGTCTATTTGTGATTGAAAGTCGTTTTCCACGTCCGACCAGCCTAATTTGTTATGTCAAAACAGCGAGCTATCTATTTATTTAAATTATTATGTCGGATAATAGCTTGATTGTATGTTTATGCGACTCACTATGAAATTGTTAATTAGTATTAATAATTATTGACGTCATCCTACCACGAAATGAATTCATTCTTAAGAAATTATATTAATAGAAATAAACTATTTTTTAATCTTTTTTCCTTTTCTTCCACGTATAGATTACATGCACATTTAGATATGTTTAAATAATAAAATAAAAAAACGAAATTGATATAAATGTTTTCTTAATCGAAATAAAATTTATAATCACAATACTATTCTGTCACTACGGCTCAGTTCACTTTACAAATAAATTTTTCTCTCGCCATACAAACTACAAATATATTTCTAATCAAAAACTCTTAAAAATGATTATTGAACATTTCCAGATTGTCATCAAAATAGTCATACGAAACAATCTCATCCTCAAAGCGTTAAGCTAAAAAGAATCTGATTTTTTTGTGCTTTAATACTGTAAATATCGTCATAAAAATGCGCATTAAGAATTGAAAATTATAAAAGTGAACAATTTTCATTTGAAATGTTTTTGTGATTTGTATGAACGAACAAATTTAAAAAAGTTATAATTGCCGAAAGTTTAAGAATGTCTCTGTAGTTTGGACAATCAAGTTTTATAAACACGAGATTCTTATTTAATTTTAAACACTCACATTCATACACACACACACACACATATATATATATATATATATAATAAAATTATTTAAACATAATTCGGCCATTTCAATTCTTTGGATAGCATGCAAGTTCTTTAACGGATTGATGTGCTTTGCAGTATAAGTTTTTGTTGCCATCTAGTACAACATTGCTTCAACATATAACTTTCACATACGTACACAGATGGCGCTGGAAATATCTTAACTAAGTTATCATAGAATACAACAAAAAACCACACGTGAACAATATTTTGCATAACACAATGTTAAGTGAAACCATGCAAAGATGAATGAAGTTAAGACACGACTTAAAAATGAATAAAAATATTTGTACATTCTATATTTTTCATTAATATTAACAAATAATTAAATATGTATTATAAGACAAGAAACTAAAAAATAATTTAAACGAAACAAAATTATTTAAACCAAAAATCAAAATACAAAAGCTATTCAGACGACACGAGAAGAAGATATTTACAAAAATATTCTTTTTTTTTATATATTCACTATTTTTAAATTAACATGTGCATGTGTACTCTGAACATCTAATGACTAGAAATGTTTTTAGTTACGGAAATTGAAATTTACAATTTTACTTTCTGTAAAAATTAATTTTTCACTCTAAATTTAACTCTAACCAAGTGTTTTCATATAAAAAAAAAACAAAAACTTGCATATATATATATATATATATATATATATATATATATATATACATATTAGGTTGGTACAAAATAATTGCGGTTTTTATCAATTTATGTTTAGCGCCGATTTTTCTAGTTACAGTTATCTTTTTTTATAGTCAGGTGATACATCATTGTAAACAATGAAATTAGCATTATTGATTTCAGCTTATGTATATAATCTCCATTCTTTAATATCGTTGGATATAACCTTTTAAATTAGTTATGGAAAAGAAGAAATTGGCGTGATTTTGTTGTGAGTTTAAATTAGGACGTAAAGTAATAGACACTGCTCAAAATATCAAATTTGTTTTTGGCGAACAGTCAATTAGTGAACATATAGCTCAACGCTGGTTCCAATTCCGTAAAGGAAATTAAAAAACGTTGATTATGAGGACGGTCATGGACGTCCTTAAACTATGGACAATAATGATTTAAGAACCATTATTGAAGCGGACCCACGTAAAACAGCTCGAGAGGTGGCAGGAGAACTCAATGTTGATCATTCAACAGTTGTTCGACATTTGATCCTAATTTAATAAACAAAAAATCTGGATAAATTGGTGTCGTATAAACTTAACGAACATCAAGCAATTCGGCGATACGAAATCTGCTCTGCGCTTCTTTTGCATGACAAAAATGATCCCTTTCTTGATCGTATTTTCACATGTGATGAAAAGTGGATTCTCTATAACAATCTGAAACGTTCACTACATTGGCTAGACCGAGGAGAAACACCAAAACAGTTTCCTAAACCAAAGCTTCATGAAAAAAAAATTATATTTACTGTTTGACGATCGTCAAGTGGTATCACTCACTAAAACTTTTTAAATCACGATGAAACAATAACAGCAGAAAAATATTGTCAGGAAATTGAAAAAATGTATGAGCAGTTGCATCGTTTATGGCCAGCATTAGTCAATCAAAGTGGACCAATTCTTCTTCATGATAACGCCCGACCACACGTCTCACAAATGAATTTAAAAAAATTAAATGAACTGCGTTACGAAACCTTACCTCACCCACCTTATTGTCAGGACTTGTCTACGACAGATTATCATTTTTTTAAACATTTGAGTAATTTCCTACGAGGTAAGGTTTTCAAATATCAAGCATCAGCTCAAAGCGATTTCGATGAATTCGTTCATTCCAGGACTACAGAATACTATCTTGTAGGAAGAACAAACTTGTTTCTCATTAGGAGAAATATGCTCAGGCAAATGGTCTTTATTTTGATTAATATTATTTTTAATTGATATATCCCTCTTTATACTCGATACGTAAAAACCGTAATTATTTTTGCACCATCCAAATATATATATATATATATATATATATATATATATATATATATATATATTCACGTGTGACTATGTGCACGTATAACTCGAAAATATCAAATTTAGTCTGAACTAAATTTTATCTGTACATTTATTCGACGAACGCGTTTCAACAATTTAGAAAACGCCAGGAACCAATTGAACTAATGTAACGTATATATCTTATTTAAAAATGTTCACATAAAGTAGAAGGGACGTAATTACATGCATCGCATATAATACCGCGTCTTATCTAAATATATTTCTTTCATCGTACACGCGTGTACTTGAAAATTCCATGCATGCAGTATCCCATAAAATAACGTATAAAAATGTCAAAGCGAACGGATCGACAAGGATCGAATATACAGTATACGCTCGAATGTGATCAGAAATAAACGTTTCCTCGTCGTTTTTAATTTTGATTCCAGGCATGTGTCCAACATGTATGTCAATCTGCCTTCGGTTACAAATAATTACAGGAATAAATATCGTTTTCGTACGCATGTGTTTGATAGTTGGGAATGGAGACGTGAAGCGGAGAGAGTTGAAATATCTGTTTAAGTGGTTCAGATTGTTTACAATGAAAATATGTAAATGTAAAGGTCAGTGAGTAGTTATACCACGCGGATAAAAAAATAATCAATTTAATTTCTTTATAAACAGATATGTGTTCTTACACAGATATGTTTAAGAAAATATTACTTTTCAAGAAATACTGATTTAGAATTTATTTTGACGTTGAAACTAATTCAAAGCAATGAGTAACGAATGGGATTAGACTTTACACAGAAACAGTTTCTACAACCCTCTCTTCGATAGTCGATCGATGCCGAAAATTCTAGAAAACGTCATGTTGATGGCGGAATCGAACCTTCACTATTATACTAAAGAGAATATATTTACATTCTTTCATCAAAAACACTGTTCGGAACCTAAAGACTCTTAATATTTTACTCAAACAATTAAAATTATAAACAATAGTTTAATAACACTTACCAATTGTATAAAAATAAAATGGAATCACTCACCTGAAACAGAAAGAAAAATATAAAATTAGTATTTTTATTTTATTATAAATAACTTATCAATTCTATTTTTTCTCTTTTCTCACTGTTGAATGTGGATTTGCTGTAACTAGTTTCGATTTCCGTCATTTTTGATAAACTAAATGTAAATTTTAGATTTAGGTCTATTAATTTAAAAATGGAGTTAGATTAATTATCGATTTGTTCATTCAATAAAATTTTGCTAATTTTCTAAACGAATAAATTAACAATCAATCTATCACTATTTTCAACTCAATAGGACCAACTCATCTAATCTACCGGAAAGGGACAAAACTAGAAATTGGTTGTAGAAAATATGATCTCAACAGTGATTCAAGGGAATAAATTAAAATGATATCAAAGAATATATATATATATACAAAAATTCAATATAATAATAATATAATTTCAAATATGATAAAAAAATATTAGAAAAAATGTTAAAATTTTTTCACAGCGATATTAATTTATGAACTTGTATTGAATTATAACATAAATAATCAAATATAATTTTTGCAAGTGTTTTGCCACTATATTGGTCTACATTTTGAGAAAATGCTATTCAAAGTTATAAAAATATTGCAACATTTATTATAAAAATACTAATTCAATATGGAGATCGAACATTTGCGTTATCTAAAATGACAAAAATTAAAGAGACAAATATTTATTTCTATTAATGTTTAATTTCCAGATGGATTAATATAACTAATAATTATATAAGAAAATAATTGAAACACTTCACATGAAATCCATAACGTTAATTGTTCACATGGTAGACAACGTATAAAAATTACAGGGGGAAAATTCTGGTAAATAATTATAGCTGATAGAAACTACTTATAAAACGAAATATGTAGAAACACAATTAAGTTACTTTATGAAATTTGATTGCTCGTCGTGTGTGCACATATCATTAACATGACGTCATACACGTAGTCTCGTGCGCGACCTACTAGATCGCCGCCAGCACGTGTGTATGTGTATATACAAAACTGACAGTGAGCATGTTATGCAGCGCCATTATTATGAAAGTTCCACAATGTAATTAGACGAACGTCGTCGACGGACGTGTCGATAAAACAGTGAGCAGTTCAGGAATGTGTTTATAACTGTTAAAGACTAATTTAGTAATATTTGTTCGAGAGTCTTCTTTCACTAATTGTATATTTTATGGCTCAGAATGTTAATGAGTCGTGCCATCGTATAATTTATTTTAAATACTCGCACTCGACGGTATTTTCCTAATTAACGAATACAATATATGCATAAGACGAAAAAAAGTTTATGATTAATATTCGATCAAACAAAACATGAAATCTTATTAAATAAATAATATTACTGCTTGATATATGAACGCGTTATTGGTTATTTATTGATAATATTATTTAAAATAACATATACATACACACACCCATATATATATATATATATATATATATATATATATATATCCATGTATAAAATATAAAAACATTCATCCATCATCTCTGCATTAAACATTTAAACAAAACGTAAGCAGGAATTCTATAGTACAAAATTCGAATACAGTAAAATTTAATATGTAAAGTAAACATGTTATAGTTCTCCAGTCAACTGTAAAGTGTTCTTATAATATTTATTCAATAAATGACATTAAATATTGATCCATATTGGCCATGACACTGATTGTTTACAATTTACAAATGACAGTTGTATTCGTGAACAAAATATGCCGCTTAGCAACACATGGATTTATTTATTTGTATCTACACTACACATATCTGAATTTCTTAAGAATGTATACGCTAATTTACACAAGAACCCAGCCCATAAACACACACACACACACACACACACACACATATATATATATATATATATATATATATATATATATATATATATATATATATATATATATTTATTATAAAAACATTCTTTGTTTCAACTGCCATTTTTTATTATATAATATATTTATAATTAAACAAACAGATGACTCAATATTGTAGTAGATATTTTATATTTCAATAAGAAAAAGATTAAAACTGTAACGACTATTAAATATTTTTTAATTACCTGCAAATACCTGTACGTTTCAAAAATTTACGTTCAAACTAAGAACAAATAAATATGACAGTAAAAAAAAGAAAACACATTTAGTACATGATTAATTTTCTGTAAATAAGTTTACGAAACTTGACAAGTATTTTTTTTAAATTAAAGTATGTTGAAGGCAAAAAGAAAGCATATACTTAAGGTTAATTCTTATTAAATGTAAAAAAATGAGTTTGAATGAACATATGGTAATAGTTACAGACATATGTGCATGTACTATCACCACATTATAAATTTAAATTAGTAAAAGAAAACAGTCTTTTTTTGTTCTTAAAACTGTCATACTTCTGAAAACTGAACTGTAGTACTAAACAGATAAATTATATCGTTTTCTGTGAGAATTTAAATAAATTACTCTCTGGAATATATCGTAATTAAAAAAATCATTTAAAATTAAATACAGTAAATAGCAACTATTTAACAACGACTTTGTGTTAGTTAATTAAAATACTAATTTATTATAAATCATCAATATATGCATTTATAAAAACATTACCATTTTACTAAATACAATATATATATATATATATACACTAACGATTAATGTCATGTCATTCATTTGTAAAACATTATTTTTTATAAGAACTGTACCTTCGTCCTTTTATTACATAACGATATTATTCTCACATTTGCATTCTCGCGTTATTTATAATAAAAAGGAACATAATATTGAATTACCCAAATAACAAATGTACATATTCAATCATAATACAGTTCTGTACTAAATTCACTTCAATAAAAGAATTCTTTTTCATTCCATAAATTACTAAAAATATATATATATGGTTAACAATGTCCAGTTAATCATTATTAATATTTTTTGATTATCATTGTTGCTTATTCACATTTCAATGACGATGTCATCATGTTCAGGGCATTAAGGTACATAAAAATGTAATTGATTTGATTTTTCTGTTAATTTTGCTTATGAAGTGAAAAAAGAAGTCATTTGTGAAACTACATACATCTTTTTTACTTAAAATGAAATTTAAAAAAGTGCTGGTTACATCCATTATCTTTTTTTGTAAAAGTTAATTATATTGTTTCATAGATGAATTTCACTCCGACTCAAAACGGATTTTTGTGCCATAGTACCCTGACAATTGGCACTGCCTTCTAAATTCGATTAAGCAACAATTAACTAAGTTAAATAACCAAAAACTGTTAATTTTTGATCACAAAAAAATTTCCTGGTTTGTTGGACGAGTGAAGAGTTCATTTATGAAAGTGAATTTAAGCACAGTGCCAAAAACTACTCGTATATTAAGACAAGTTCTGTTTTAAACATATTTAACCTTATTTACCATTTGTAAGGTATAATGGCATGAAAGGGTCATAATTATAAACACACAAGTGTAATTACAGTTTACAAGATAATACGTGATAATCCAAAGTGCATGTTTTTGTATACTCGTATAAAAGCTATTAGTTCGGCCTGTCTTATATTCATAAGCATATATATATATATATATATATATATATATATATATATATATATATGTATGTATGTATTTATATATGTTCGCAAAATAATGTATAAACTGAGAATATATTACAAAATAATCTTAATGATTAAATGTGTATTAATTTGATGTTAATAGAAAACAGAATAACAATTAGAGAAGAGTGTAAATATGACTAAAATTAATTAAAAATACTTTAATAGCATTTTAAATCAACGAATTATACTGCTTATTGAAGTAATTAAACGTGCATTAAATAGTTTCTGTTTTAATTGATATTTAATTAGATAATTAAGAATATTTCATTTTAAATCAAATATTATAAGTAAATTGTTATTTCATACATCTCTTTTTCTTTTTTTTCTCTCTCTATTTATATATATATATATATATACATACATATATATATATATATATATATATATATATGTGTGTGTGTGTATCTTAAGAACAAGGAATAGTTAAGGAAATAAAAAGTACAGAAAAAACGAATAGATGAGAAATTAACTCAACTATTTAAACCGAAAGAAAATAGAATATTCTTTCAACTAGCATCGGATCTTCAATAATTATATATATATATATATATATATATATATATATATATATATATATATATGAATAAATGACATTTTTAATCAGTCAAATAAAATAAAAGCCACATCTTTTCCTGATATCGCCATTTTTCACTCTTGTATAACAAACTGTTATCTTTTTCACATGCATTAACATATTTGAATTTAAGCCCACGCAGTGGTCTTTGTAAAATTTTTGGGTAGCAATGTAAAATTACTCGTTTCTATTATTCATCTGCCTTCTGGCTGTATGCCCAGTTTATTTCCACTTTAAGCGTTTATCTCTTACAATAATATATTTGTAACACTAGTCTACTGTCAGATTTGTTTGTTTTGATGATATTTTACCTCGTTAAAGCTATTATATTTGTTTTCATTGTTTAATGATGTATTTATTATTAATAATTTTTGTAAAACGTTTTAAAAATTTTAGATTCAAATGAAGACATGTAATCGTTATAAACATTGGCAACGTTTCAAAATTTAATAAATAAAAATAATTTTTTAGTATGTAATTAATGGTTTCAGTGAAACATATCTACATTTAAAAAAAGGAAAATTAAATAAATAATTATTTCTCTGTTAGTAATAAAAGTATTATGAATACAGTTATTTGAAACAAATTTCACATTAACAACAAAAACTGTCAAAACATACATTAAAAAAATCGTTTCAATGTTGTTTTTCAATGAATTTTTACCTGAGTATTAGTGGATTATCTCTTATAAATCTAGAAAATTCAAATACAGTACGTATTTTGTTTAACTCCATTAGCTGTGATCTTTTTTGAACAGAAAAAGATGCCAATATTTATACTGTTATTAATATTTACTTTCAAAAATACCACAATATTTATTTTAGCTTTAAATTTAGCAAATAATATATGTTGGTTGTAACTATACAGCATATTAAGTGAGTATTTACATTTTTATTACTTGTTTTAATATTCCCATTATGTTCGATTTTTCTTCACACTTATTGTATTCAGATCAAATGACCTCAAACTTAATAAATCTCTAAGTATAATGATTTTTTTACAACAGAGATTAAAATTAACATCATATTATATAAACAAATTACACTATTTCTTATTAAATACCAAAATATGATATAATATTTACCAGAGGCACACTGAGAAGGGGAAAGCGACCCTAGCACCCCCCAAAGAAAAAGAAAAATATCACTATCCCCTATATATATCACAGAAAGATTAATGTAATCACGACTGATGTAATTCAAGAGCTTTGAATAAAGAAAACTGGATTTTATTCTTTAAGTGAATTTTTATAATCGCCTAATGAATTCTATTGAATTTACATTAAAAAAAATTATTCGTTCAGATCGTACTCCCCTTCCCAAGATTAAATCCTGAGTGCGCCACTGATATTTATGATAAAAATAAAATCATAATGATAAAATAATTACAACAGAAATTATAACTAACTATAATATTTTTATAGATCATACAAACTCGAAAAGTAATAAGAAAGTCAATTACATTTAATTTAAAAAATGTAATTTTGTATAAAAATGCAGTAAAAATATTTAAAATTATTAAAAATAAATCTAAAACATCATTCCAATCATATTGTATTCCTAAAGGTATACTTTTTGATAAATATGTATTATTTGCTAAAAAAAAGTACAGATATATATTAAAGAAGCATTATGTTTTTATCTAGAATATTTTATGTACTAAAACACACATACATACACTTGACCTCATACATAGTCCTTCAAGTGCTGTCATTCAAGATGCATATTTTCAAATAACACGACGTCCTCTTTATTCTAGTGTTTTAGTCTCAAGTGACTATCATGTCTTGAGACCAGCACTTGAAAAAGCTCTATGTGAAAACACTTTCATTTTTATAATGACATTTCTCCACTAGTGACATTATTTGCAGTAGGATCTGTCGGAAAAGCATTATATCAAATGATTAAATTGTTCGATTTTCAGCAATAATACGGTTTGTAATCATATTTTTTAAATCAACAAATCATCAACTGATTCCGGAATGAAAACATGAATAATGAAAACATGAATAATGAAAACAAAAACATTCACAGGTCGGTTTTTTGATCGTGATATTGAAGCCGTACACAGCACAATTCATGTAACGGCTGCAATCCCAGTACGTCAATAAATTCCATGGTATTTATAGGCACGCCGCAGGCACGACGTACGGGGCGGAGGGAAGAAATTAAAATAAAAAGAACTCAATTTGTTGTACACAACTGGATTGAATCTGTAACGTTTCCCGAGGCACGAATACTTTTCGCTCGCGAATGATTATTTGACGTTGGCCTATTCGAATTCAACAACGTCCGTGCAATAAATATTCGGATTCGTGTTTATGGCGTTTCAGCAGGCGACGTTTTAGCGCAACGCTATTTTCGGACATTTTTGTGAATGAAAACGACGCAGGGATACGCGGGCGTAAGGGTGCACGAACGCTAGTATTGACTCAACGCATAATATATGTATATATTACTAGTGTTTAAAATGTACAGTTTGGCGATAAAATGTACATTAGGGTTTCAAATTTAGTCATTCACATTTTTTTAAAAAAAAAATTATTTAACATACTGATTTTATTCATTCCTCAAAGATACAAACCCCCATAACTTTGTTGTTACTGCACGTATCTTCAATCTACCCCAAGCATTGACAATTAGTTTGAGATGTTTAAGTCTTGAAGACTTGTGCCGAGCATTCGTTTTACATGAAGAATCAATCGGATACACAATAAGAATTACTTTGTATCTGATTTCAATGTCAATTTTAGAACAGTGAAAAGATAAAAGGAAATAGCTTCCAACAATTTGTAAAATCGAGTCTAATAATAAGACATCGGCGTGAATTTGTGAATCATTTGACTGATTCAGCGATCACTAACACAAATGTGTTAATATCAATTATATTTTTGACTAATAAGACTATATTTTTTATAACACAGTTAAAGAAAGAACAATTAGTAGATATTTGAAATGATTAAATATTCGATCATTTTTTACATACAAAAACTATCAAATTAGAACTAACCAAATAATTTGAATTGAATCTAATTAGAAATTCCAGATTTTAACAAATCTATTTTACAACATAAAGTACCCTAATAAGAATTTACCCAACTATTTCGAGTGAATATTATTTTGATTTGAACCAAAAATCAGATTCTCAGTTCGCAAATACATATTTTGCAAAATAAATTCGATTTTAATGAAATTTGATCTTGATCTCAGAGTATGAAAAATGTAAATAGATCAAAACTAAGTCTTTTTGATATAAAATATGTTTTGGTGCGTAAAAGAACTGTCTTTCACGCCGATCAACATTAATCAAGTAATAAAGTTATATATTTTTAACTAAAATTGTATTTTACAAAAAATAAAGATTTTGAGACCAAAAACTGGAGATTGAAAGAAATTCGTTTCTTTAACGAACATCACTTTTAGATTGTAAAAAACATGTTTTTTGTTAGTAATAGACTATTTTTAACGAAGAAACTAAAATCATTTTAATAATATAATGATTTTTCACCAAATTTTGCATAACTAACTATTGGAACGAAATTCAAAATGTCCGCACAGATATATATTATTTTATCAGTTGTTTTTCATGTTTCAAGATTTAAAAGTTCATTAATCGTTCGAAATAATTTCTTGTTCTTCTCAAAGATAACATATGCCACAGTTTTTAATTTAAACTGACATACTCATCAGTCAACAATCTAATATATTAGCCACTATTACTATAAAACAGATTGTCATACATTCTTTTTATGAGTCTGTAAGTTCAATAAATCTAGTTCAGTTCCCTATCACTTACTATACAAGCAACCCTTAAGATAAACCTTACACGAACCCTTCTAAATAAAACAGTCGTTCGACATACACGACATATTAAATTATTGCAAATAGATGGTATTTTTTTGGGACAGCCTGTACGAAAATACTATGAACATTCGCACACACACACATGCAAACGTTTATGGATACATGCACACGCATACAGACTCCCGGTCAATAACGTTGAACGTGGGCGGCAGGGTGGCTTTTATGAAGCGGCGAGGGGACACACGGCGCCTCAAGAGCGTTGCCATGACGACGAGAAGCTCGCATCGGTCACACAGCAGCACAGCTGATTCTGTGTAACTTATAGGTAGGTGATGAAATACTTCGCAAAAACGGATGATAATAAAGACCGAATGGAAATTATGTATATGAGATTCGATCGAAATAGAACTAGTTCAATGATACATTTTCAGGCAATGGAATACTAAAAACGAAGCCAGTATCTCTATTTATTTATACTGAATTAAGCAAACTAACAATGATAATAATACGAATAAGCCAAACTGAATACAAAAGTTCTTCATATAAGAAACTATTGCCAATCGTAATTCAATGCTTTTTAATTTTTCTGAAAGCAGATATAGAAAAAACTTTCAAAGCTTTAGAGTAAAAAATTGTGACACATTTTAACATTGTATTTTGTTCTTAATTTTTTATAAACGTTTCCACACATTTTACGCAGATTATTTGAGCATATAATTTGTTAATTTCTGTTATTTGTTAGGGGAGAGCGAGCGTCAACGAGCGGGAGCCCCCTCACTCCGTGTGCCAGCGAACGTAACAAGTAGCTGGCAGAGCCTCCTGGTTTTATAGAAAATAATTTAAACTCAACAGCATATAAAAAATGTAACAACGCAATAAAATTGTAGTACTCCATTGAATACCATATTATAAATTCTTTTATTTCATAAATTAATAAATTAACACAATTTAACATACTCGGTAATTTCATCCTAACATATATATAATTATTGATTGATGGTATGATGGCGTCTTATTTTCTTTTCTGAGAAATCGACCTGAAAGACAAGGAAAGCTCTCTTTCACAGTCGAGAACACGTCAGATTCAGTCACGTCAATCAAACACACTCCACTGTTAAAGTGGTACGTGTGTGTGTGTGTGTGTTTGTGCACTTTCTTTCGGCAACGATGCATCTGAAAATGCTTTACTTTTGATAAGATACGCAGCTAAGTGCAATTTGAAAGATCCTACTACGTATTATAAATTGAATGCGAATGTTCTCAACGTCTCTTTCATTGTAAAATAATTGAATTGTCTGATACAGACGTTGATTTCATTTATTTTAAAATGGTACTATATATATATATATATATTACAGTTTACCTTCGAATGCGCTTCAATTCATATACTAAATTATAAAAATATAATTTCATTACTATAATATAAAATTCTTTTTAAAATATCATAGACTTGCTAATTAAATACTTATTAATAACATTAAAATTTTAATTGCTAAAATTAATGATATATCTTTTTAATATTCTCTGTATTTTATCGAACCATGCACCAGATTTCTAATCTGACGGATAATTAATTGTTTCATGGATAGAATAAAATATTAATTTTTTGTCAAACTGGTAATACATGTTCTTAAAACACGAAATAAATTATTCTTGCTCAGTATCATTTCTATCATCTTCCAAAATTCGTAGATTAGATTTTTCTTCCCTAAAATGCATTATTTTTGTAATTATTTTGAATTCAAACCATATAGAAAATACGTACTAGGCGTACAAATTAATTCGGTCTGTTTTTTTTTTATAGAAAATTAATGTTTACGGAAAAATTAATTAAATTTCAATCCTCAAATTAACCCCCATTCTTTTATATAACTTTGCTTCATCTATCGGATAAGTAGTGACGAAAAAAAGATGGTCGCTTTACCTAAATGAAGTCAATGGATTTCGGATCTCTTCCAGTTTTAGTATTTTTTATATGTTTTATACACCTTCCCCCATAGCTGAACGAATCATTCCCTACTTCAATAGCATTTTTTTCAACTGGCATGCGAAAAGTATAACAATGTCTAATACACTGAGTTTCGCCATCGTATTCACTACTGTTTTGTGCGGTTATACAAACTGCCTGACCAAGATATATAGTGTTTTTAAAGGTTAATATTCTTCAAAATCCTAAAACGACGAGAAAATATTTTAATTTAAAACAGAATTATGATTGATTCAATTTAAATGTAAAGAATTAATTTCTACACCTAATATCAAAATATTATATAAATTTATCACATATTCTGTCAGTTATAATTAACATTTTATCACATGACTTAAGATAATATTTTTTTTACTTGTAATTTATTCCAGTAGCTAATAATTTACATAGGCACACACACTCACATATATATATATATATATATATATGTGTGATTATATAAATAAATTTATGTATATATGCATTATATAAAAAACTGTTAAAACTTTTTCCTTGGAATAATAATTAACCAGCGATAAGTTCCAATTATTAAGCCAAAATTAATTACAAATATCTGTTTAATAACTATATTTACATGAACGGATTGTTTTTTTATATACTGTTAACATTCTGAATTTCAACATGTAGGATTAATATATTATACCGGATATATATATATATATATATATATATATATATATATATATATATATATATATATATAATAAATTAGGCAAACAGTGTTAACGAGGCGTGAAACAGCAACTTACAATTTAATTTAAATTAAAGAAACATTGTTAAGCAACAAGATTAAAAAATAGTATTTGAAAAAAATGTAAATTAAATGTTTGTGTCTAATTGGTATGCATAAACAAAATTTGAATATTTGTAGGAGGGTAATAGAAAGTAAAAGTGATTGTTCTTTTAAAAAGAATCTACTTTCTGATTGAAAGAAAGAAAAAAAAACTCAATGTGAAACTAGATCTATTTCATTAGTTTGTTTTAAATAGCGTATGAGTAAAAATACAGGTTTGTTCGATTCTATATAGAGAAAAAGTGTAAGCGTAACAAAACAGAAAGTAGATAGAAATCAATATTATATTAAGATTGATTAAAAAAAGGCGGTGTTGCTTTTAAGTAGTTTTACAGCGGAAGCTAATCTCATTATTTGTAGTTTTCAGTGTATGATTGGAAAATTGGTTTCAAAGCTATGTTAATGCGTTTAACATTCGTTTTGAAATAATTCTTGATAAAATTTTTTTAGATATTTCATCAGAATTAATTTTTATAGATCCCGAGTTTATTTTTGCCAATTTAAATAACGGCAGGAATTACATTTATTTTCATTCGAATAAAAACAAGTGTAGATTTTAAATATGATAGTACATATAACCTTGCTTTACAGATATATTATCAATGATTTATATCCATGTCATGGTCAATTTTTCGACAATATTTAACATATAAACAAGAGCGTTGTTAAAAATGCAGATATCGTTATAAAAATCAAAGCAATTTCACTAAAAAAAATTAATAACAATTAAGATTTTTTATCAAAAAGATTTTAAATTACTGACGGTTGTAAGAATCAAGGTTATGCCGTGTATCAAAAATTCTTTATAATTTTTTTCAATCTTCCAACAAGTTATTGTCTTGTTGAGAACAAATATTCGAAATAAAATTGCATATTCAAGCAGTTTAGAAGCAGAGATTTCACTCTGCCATTTGCCATACCGTCTTTAAATTATGAGGTATTCGTCGTTTACATTTTTGTATCTAAAATAAGATAATTTGAATCACAGCTACGATATTATCTGATATTCAGACACAGTCGTGATTCAATCGGACAGATTCAAAAAGTAAAAATGCGATCAATGAAGCCGCAAGTAAACTAGTTTCTGTTTCGAAAAGTAAAAAAAAAGTGGCATACGCTACGAGTATATTTCTAAACGGTGCTGTTGATCGAACAGTTGGTCGATGTGTACCTCCACTGTTCTGTTGTCCGTGCTGCACGGAGAGAAACACTGTGCCAGTTCGTTGAAAACGAGGTCAAGACTGTGAAGCTCGCGATAAGTTCGTTTATGTATAACACACAAGAGATCAATTCAAATCAAGTTCTTATCTCGCGTGTAAGCTGCTCGATATTTGATATGTGACACACCAAATCACAAACGTTTATAAATTATTATATAATCAATATATTCTATTTAGAATGAATGTTTTTTTATGATGGAGACAATTTAAAAAAAACTTAATTGAAGCAAAAAATGCACATTATTAAAATTTTAATTAAGGAGAAGCCAATTACAGTTGATGAATCAATTAAATAATATAATATGTACATAATGATTCTAACTTGTTTAATATTGTACTTCATTAATACATTGTGTGTTCAATTATAATCAAATGTATTATTGAATAAGTGTCCGTTTATAATTATTAAATCAATTGAAATGTAGTAATTTAGAAGGTTGATTATATAAATTTTTCAAGTCTTATATAAAAAAAAATATTTCAGACACTGATATTAAAATTCAATAATACTTTGTGAAATTAACTACATTTTATTGATTATAAATATTAAAAAAACTTACAAATTTCAAAAATATACAAATTGTAGTTTTCATTAGATTGATTTTTAGATAAAAAAAAACAAATACTAACTTTAAACTACGTACTAAGAAATATTTAAATTATTTTTAAACTTGTCAATCTTTTAAAAAAAATTATATAAAAATACTTTCTTCAAATATCCAATTATTCAGTTAAATATTACTTGCATTTCATATATTCTATATTTTTTATGACTTATATTTTGTGTATTCAATAGTTAATTAGAAATATGAATAAATCAGTCTTTAATGAACAAACAATTCAAAATTATCTTCTAAATTGCTTCATCTCTTCGCCACTATTAATGTGCTTTACTTAAATGGTTAAATAATTTACTTTAACAAATAATAACTTATATAAATAAAAACAGAATATTTTTATTTTTACTAATTTCTCTCTTTAATCTATTCTTAACCACTTTCACTGATAAAATCTGTCTACAATCATTTTATCCAGTACCAGTTATTTATTAATTTTGTTATTAGAGTAATTATTCTTTTATATATAAATAAACACTCATTTACGTATCATTTTGTTATTTACATACATATATGTAAACAAACTGCAAAGAATTTCTTCTATTTAAAACATAAATACTGTAAACTGATGAAGCATGTAGATTAAATGTGAAGACTGTCAATTAAATAGTATTAATTAAAAAAAGAATGTAATGTTAGAGTGAAATGGATTCGAATGAATGGATTTCACAGCCTAGAGCTGATCTAGTTTCAAACAAATGTCAATGTCGATATATTCCCAGTTTATCACAAGTACCAGTGGCATACTTCAATAAACATTTATTATTAAAATTGAAACACCTTCTTACGATCGTACAGTGTATGTGTGTGTATGAATGAATATATATATATATATATATATACATACACACACAGGATGATTTAATTTAGGCTTTGACATGAAAGTATTAAAAAAATATCACAAAAATTAAAAAATTACATGATTTTTTTTAATTTTTGCGAATTTTTTTAATACTTTCATGTGGAAATCTAAATTGAATCACCTATATAAACATATATGTACATGAATGTATGTACATACGGTAAAAAAAAAACGTCACTAGTCAGTACTCTTTCATCAATATTTATACTTAGCAAATACACATATGAAATCACGGACATACAAAGTATATAAAAAAATAAACAAACTGTTAAATGTTTACACATATTCAAACACACTTCAGTCAGTGTCTGTTTAAATTAATATAATAAGGTTACAATCTGCTTACACTGCTACAAGTGTCACCCGACTGTCGTGCAAATCAGCTGACAGCGAAAGAGATCTTCACGAAAGACACGTCCGTCGTTATTTTACTCCATTGTTGTGTAAGCCAGTGTCAATGTGTTATTCACACATAGTGACATAAATTTCGCATTGACGCCTTGTCACTTCATCAGTTTCTTGCAAGTGAATGCTGACAATGAATCATTTAATTAAACAAAACTGGATCTTCAGTTGAATAATAAATGTTTGTAGTAAATTGAATAATAATTGTTTCCAGTCTATAAGTGTGCATATTTTTAGAAATGTTTAATGAAATAGACGTGATTTTAGAATTATTCTCTTTATAGATTTAAATGATATACATAGAACGTGTAAACACCTCATAAATGTTATTTATATAGCTACTTGTGTGTTTTCAAAAACATTCTCGTTTCTTTAATGGAATTTTTTAAATAACTTGTGTGTAGTATATCGTTAGTTTACAAAATTAACTATTTTGAGTCGCACGTGTTCTTTTAAAATTAATAAAAATATTTTTTCGTTATTTTTCCTTATTACTAATATAAATTGTAGGAAAGACTCAAAAGAAAATTTTCCGTGACACTCATTTAAAACAACACCACTAATGAACAAAGCCTGTAGCAGAGTTTAATGAACGATCAATACATTAACCAGAACATTTATTTGACGACTATAATCCAGACTGAACAGTTCAAACTAACGTTATGACGAAACAACGAGAACCATTGTTTAGAAAACAATAATTAACAGTGGCGCTTTGATTAGCGTTAACGACAATCGACGTGAGCGCGTGTATATA